>PJEM01006577.1:0-76074 GCA_004023845.1 Helogale parvula | reverse complement strand
TTGACGCAAGAAGAGGTCAAGCAACACTTCAGATGTGTTATCACAGGAAAAAGAGGAGTGTAGACACCTCCCCACCCCCACCTACAGTACGCCTCTACTCGGAAGCCCTTACTAAACAGAATGTCCTGACATTGTCAAATGAGCCAACAGTCTCAAAGGTAAATCATAAACAGCGTCAGAAAGCCTGGGATAGGAGGTCTGGTTGGAAGGATTTGGAACTTGGGAAGAAAAACCACGGCCCACTCTCCCCTCTTCGGAACCTCCTTTTCTGGGAGAGGCAGATAAATGAAGCAAGGTCTCAAGGTATGCCCAGTGGTCGGCCCTCATAAAGCCAGTTTTCCAAAAGCATTGCTGTCACTTCAGATTTCCTTCTTCCTAGAAAGGGGGTGGAGGGGGGATGGCGAGATACATTATAAGGACTTAAGAAAAGACAGTCATGAGAATCAGAGCATTCCGTTTGCAGGGGGAAATAATCAGGAAGTTCAAAGTTACCACTGGCCCTTTCTGGGGGCTCTGAAGAAAGCAAAGCCTCTCAACTGTAATCACCCCTAATTAGCCATCAGCAACTCATGGAATTACTCATGGCATTGAAGACCCTGAAAGTCTTGGGTCTCAGCCAGAAGTTACACTGAGATCCACCAGGAAGGAGGCCAACAAGTGTAAATTGGAACAGTTAAAACCCCTCTGAATCGAGGCGCGGCCTTCCTGGCTGGGCAGCAGGTACGTGTGAAGACAGGAGTTAACTGGGGAGTAGGAGGAAATCTCCGCCAAGACCTAATAATGATCAACTAATCAATAATTATTTACTGATCATGAGATTCAAGAAAAGGATGAGCCAGGGGCACCTGGGAGGCTCAGCTCATGATTTCATGGTTTGTGGGTTCGAGACTCACATCCGGCTCTGCGCTGACACCTTGGAGCCTGGAGCCTGTTTCGGATTCTGTGTCTCCCTCTCTTCCTGCCCCTCCCCTGCTTGCACTGTCTTTTTCTCTCTCTCTCTCAAAACTAAATAAGCATTAAAAATAATAAAAATACAATAAAATTGTGATAAACACCATGAAAGAATGTCCTACGTGCCTCAGGAAGGGTGATGTTGAGGTAAGAAGGTGTGCCACAAAACCGTGGTTTCCACAACTGACCAGAAGCCAACCAGACAAACATCATAAATCATCCAAACAATTTGAAAATAGATTGACGGCTCCTGCTGAGACCCATGGACCTGTTTTCTGTGCATATTGCCTTCAGGTATTTGCTGAGAATAGAATGAAGCCATCATGTGTAGCCTATCTTTTTTTTTTAATGTTTATTTACATTTTTTTGGCAGAGAGAGGAGGAGGACTCGAGCTGGGGAGGGGCAGAAAGAGAGGGAGACAGAGGATCCGAAGTGGGTTCTGTGCTGGGAGTGGAGAGGCAGACGTGGGGCTCGAACTCACGAACCATGAGATCATAACCTGAGCCAAAGTCAGTCGTTTAACTGACTGAGCCATCAGGTGCCCTAGCCTGTCATTTTGAAAAAGGTCCTCCTTCCTCTTTGCCTCGTCTTCTTAGAATTTATATTTGGGAGGGGGGGTGCCTGGGTGGCTCAGTCAGTTAAGCGTCCGACTTCAGCTCAGGTCATGATCTTGTGGTTTGTGAGTTCGAGCCCCACATTGGACTCTGTGCTGACAGCTCAGAGTCTGGAGCCTGCTTCGGATTCTGTGTCTCCCTCTCTCTCTCCCTCTCCCCTACTCACAGTCTGTCTGTCTCTCTCTCTCTCAAAAATAAATAAACATAAAAATACACAAAAAAAAAGAATTTATATTTTGGGTGTATGTCTTATGTGGTCACATCATACATTAGTTAAAAAATGACAACCAAACACTATACGTGGGAGCTGCACATGTAAACATTTTTTACTGATGGAATGTGCAATCCAAAAAATAATATTTGGAGGCCACTGGTCTAGAATGTTTTTGGACCAACTTCTTACTCAGATTTGATTCATTGCTTTTATCTCATTATGTGGTCGAGGGGCTAGTCCCAGAGCCACTCTGCCCCTTCCTGTCGCTCGTCTGGGCTCCCACGATCACTACTGTGTTAGGTCAGCTCTGCTTTTCTTTTGATTTTTTAATTTTTAAAAAAGTTTTTAATGTTTTATTTATTTTTGAGAGAGAGAGACAGCAGGGGAGGGTCAGAGAGAGAGGGAAACATCGAATCTGAAGACAGGCTCCAGGCTCTGAGCTAGCTGTCAGCACAGAGCCGGATGTGGGGCTCAAATTGACAAACTGTGAGATCATGACCTGAGTTGAAGCTAGACACTCAACCAGCTGAGCCACCCAGGCGCCCTTGTTTTATTTATTTTTGAGAGAGAGAGAGAGAGAGAGACAGCGTGAGCAGGGGAGGGTCAGAGAGAGAGGGAGACACAATTCAAAGACAGGCTCTAAGCTGTCAGCACAGAGCCCGACACGGGGCTCGGGCCCACAAACTGTGCGATCATGACCTGAACCGAAGTTGGACGCCTAACTGACTGAGCCACCCAGGCGCCCCAGCTCTGCTTTTCAAACTGCGGGCTGCAACCCCTTAGCGTGTTATGAAATCGATGTTGTGGGTCACAACCTGCACTTTTCACAAGGAAACAGAAAAGGATGACGGAGAAGAGAAACGTGCTGGCGTCCATCGCACACACGGGGAGCAGTGTCTCACTGTGGCTCACAGAACAGTTTAAACAGAGTTCTGACTCATCAGGGCGCATAAAATCATGAAGACGAGGGAAAGCCACGTTATCCAAGCCCCCAGGAGGCGGCGCCGAGGAAAGTTTGACAAGATGGCTAAGAAGGAGACATCGGGGAAGCAGGGAGGGACTTGGTGAAAGTGAGGCTCCCCAAAACTGCATCTGGCAACACTGTGCCGAGCCCAGCCTGATTCTGCTTTTTGGGGTTTGCTTCTGTGGATGTGTAACTTTTCTTCACAGTGACCAAAAAATCCAACGATCTAGTTGCTGTTAGAACATATGCTCCCTGGGGGTGGAAGCCCGACCCTCGCTCCTTTCCACAAAGATCCTGCAGGAAGGCTGAAGAGTCACCCGACTGGGGTCACGCTAGAGCCACAGTCCCCACACACCAGGAGGAAGCGGCAGGGGGTTCCAAGGCTCAGTACGGTGGAGACAGAGAGAGAAGCAGATCTAGCCCAGGGCGGAAGGTGGCTCCCCCCCCCCCACGCCGCCCCAGAAGATGCCACTGTGCCCTGGACAACGGTGCGATTCTGCTGCCCCTCCCTCACAGGCCCACCTCTGAGCATCTTTCCTGTCCCTTCTCCTCATGGCCTCCAGAACTCCTGGAAAAAGCCACCTGATTTCCGTGTACCCCAGAAGAGAAGGATCTGCTCGGTCTCCCACGTGTGGGTTCAGAAAGGCCCAACGAGAGGCCACATCCCAATGACAGGAGATGGCTCCACCTCCCCGCCTTCCCCCCACACTTAGGCTCCTCCCCCTCTGGAACCCCCCCATGACGTAAAGCGATCACCGAAACAAAAGCCCTACTCTCTGGGGCCATGGAAGGGACTTACCACAAGAATGAGGACCAGATATTTCAGGAGGCAGTTCCAGACCCCAAATCAGCACCCAGGAACATGGGGGTTGGGGGGCAAGTCACAGAAGCTGCCCTTTTCTTTGTGAAGGCCCTCCATCCCGGAAAGTCCTGACAAAACAAGAGCCTCCACGTTGGCCCTACGCTCCGCCCACTCCCGTCTTCACCAACATCACCAACACCTGCTCTCCCGCCATTTCTGCCAACTCTCTTCTCACAGAACGGTGGCCAGCCACTTGCGGCGCCCCCTACCTGACATTCCAGCTGTCTGTTGACAAAAGTGCCAGGTTGTAGGCTCCCAACATTGGTGTCCAACCCACATCTGTCTTCCATTAACAGTAAAGCAGAAGTGTCAGGAACCGACTTTTACTGAGCATCTGATACCGGACAGGATATTTAATCATCACAGTACAACTGAGGCCACAGCAGGTAGAGAGAAGGCCAGGGAGAAATACAGATCACCAACACCAGGGCTGGCCCTTTTTTCACCCTGTTAGACTCACTGCCTCTCACCTGGCAGAGAATCATGCTTAGCTAGACATTTAGTAAACACAGGAATGGATGGATGGATGAATGGATGGATGGATGGGTGCTCTCCTAAAGGACTGAATGTGCCTCGTGGATGTGCTGGGAGGTGAAACATGTCAGAACGTGATGGTTTATTGTGCCATGAACATCACCTAGAGCAAAGGGAGCCAAGATGGGCCATTTTAATACTCTACTATTTCAGATCGTAATAATCACGAGGCTGACGATGCCAACAAACATCTCCTGAGTGACTACCACGTGTCAAACGGCATTTGATACGCTTAACATACATCAACTCATTTTTATCCTTACAACAACTTGCTGTTGGGAAATGGAAGTACAGAGACGTTAAGTCACTTTTCCAAGCCACCCAGGGAGTAGGTTGGGGGGAGACAGGATTCAAAACCAGGCAGCCTGAGCCCAGATTTTATGCACTGACTGGTCATTCGACACTGCCTTCAGACGAGAGACATGTGACTCCCATCTCTCGGAAAGCAGAGCCCATGTCTGCTATTGCTGATGCTCAGTAAATGGCTACAGGCTGGCCTTGAACCAGAATGGAGGCGCTGACTGCCGCAGGCCTGTGCTGCCTCCACAGAGAGGCCCACCCTCCCGAGCCCTCCGGTGGCCGTCATCACTGGCCACAGCGCTTGCAGGAAATCCTGCCCCAGGCAGCAGGGTGTTCAGGGCCAGGCCCTGAGGAGCCCCAGGCCAGGTCACATTTCCAGCCTCTTCCAACGGAGCAAAGCCAGCCAGAGGAACGTTTCCCTCCCAGCCCTCTGTGCTCTGTCCTGTCTCCGACCCCTCGCAGAACTTGTCCTTTTTCCTCCGCCATCGTCAAACGCGGCCACATTATTCATTTCTTCCCATGGAACCTCCATTCTGCACACTGGCTGGCTTACCCAAAGCGACCTGAAAACCCACAGAATCCGATCTAGGAAAAAAAAAGTGTTTGAAGAGCCATTGAAACTCCCTGTATACTTTTAAGCAAACACATTACAGCAGGCTTGGTTACTCAATTAGGAAAACACCTACCTCTCCTTTCTTACCTGGAGAAATTGGTACTCGGCACAAATTAGTTAAGGATCTCGACACAAATTGCACCATTTTTCATGGCCATTAACATTGATGTGGTTTATATTTGTTTTCAGCCCTAAAGAACGTTTCCCAGGTAACTAAGGAAAACGTTCAAGGTCAGAAATATCAGGAAGGCAAGATAGTTGAAATAAATGGGCCATGCATTCCTGCTTCTGTATAAAGTTGGTTTTTCAATTTCAAATGGCCTCCTACTGCAGATCAAAGGCGGAAATGCATCTGGAGTAAGACCCTTTCTCTTCCCCAAATGTTACTTAGTTACTTGATTTACAGCACTTGATAAACCTGGTTAAAGGTCTTTACTTCTGTGTTAAGTCTTCAGAGGAACTCCCACCTAGCAATTGTCACAGTGTGTCATTGTGATTTGCATGTGTCTTTCATCCCCCATAAGGAGAGGCTACAGAAGAGTAAAGACTCTTCTCAAAGATTTGCTTTTTTATGTTCCTGAAGCCTAGAACAGGGCCTGGGGCACAGTAGGTGCTCTGTGATGACAGAAAGGATTTACATTCAGGCTCACTCAGAGGGCCTCTCTCCAAGCAGGATCATACCATGTTTCCAAGGTACTGTTGCCCAGCCCAGCATCTGCCCAGCCCCTTTGCTTGCATAGTAACTACCACTAACGCTTTCCCAAATTAACACTATCATTGACATTCTCTGGCCCTCTCCCCTGCCCTCCCCCACCCACCACCCTCCCAAGCCTCCAACATACAAATAAACCGCTGTGATGGGCTGCAGGCCACCCTACCTAGGGATCAAAAACATCCAGACACAGACACAGCCTTTCTCCCCATTCCGAACCCTCAATCTCGCCCCGGCACCCTCTGCCAAGAGTAGTTTAGAATCCCTGGGTTGCCGTTATCGAAGGAAACAAGATCAAACTCCTACACTTGAGCTCTGCATGGGATGCCCAGATTTGATGCCCAGGCCCTCTCCAAGATGGTGATCCAGCCCGTTTCAAAAACCGAGGTTATATCCTCTAACCACCTTGGTCAAAGCAGGCAGCCATGGGACTAATGGCAGCTTTGGCTCAGGCTAGCCAACCCCCTAGTCCACCTTCCTTCCTTCTGATACAAACTCAGGTCCCGACACCTGCAAATGGCCTCTTGCCACTCCAGCGAGCATCTGTGTACGTCTGACTGCTTGCATGTGCACACACACACACGCGTGTATCAGCAAAGGAGAGTGTGCCAGATGCACTACCGCTACAAGAACAGATCCACAGAGAACAAGTGCCACGTTCATCTACAAAATGGGTCTAGGTAAGACTCCAGGACTGGGAGGAACACAGCTAGTGTGGTATTCTTTCAGGGAAAAAGTTAGATATAAAATTATACATGTGGAACACCTGGGTAGCTCCATTGGTTACATGTACGACTCTTGATTTCAGCTCAAGTCATGATTCCAGAATCATGGGATTGAGCCTCGCATCAGGCTCTGCACTGAGCATGGAGCCTGCTTGGGATTCTTTGTCTCCCCTTGACCCTCTCCCCAGCTCACACCCCTCCCCACTCTCTCAAATTAAAAAAAAAATTATACATGTCTATATATGTTCTCAAAACAATCCTAGGAGGTAGGTGCTACTGATGTCCCCATTTTACAGAAAAGGAAACTGAGGCTGTGAGCACTGAAGCAATTAGGTCTGCAGTCCCAGAGCTGGTAAGTGAGCAGCATGATCTGAACCCGGGCCACCTGGCGTCATGGCTTGTCTTTGTGCTACAATAAACCATCTCTCAGGTCTCCCGGTGTGCTGCCTCAAACATGTATTTCCAGGAGAGCCACTCGCGCTCACATTTACCTGGCTCACAAGACGCAGGCTGCAGCACGGGCCCCAGCTGGGGAGCTGCCGTGCGCGAGCATGTGCTCGGCCCCATTCACTCCAAGGCGGCTTTGGCCTTGAGTCCAGGCTATTTCCTCCATCCCCGCATGCATTTGTCCGTCCAGAACACATCCCGGCTCAGCATGCCTCAGTCACCATAAATCAGCCAGCCACACACTCTGCCCTTGGTGCTCTGAACATCGGGGGAAAGGATTTGCCTCTTTGTGCTCGGCTCTTGGGACTTCTGCATTGACATTTGAATTATGTCATTATTTTTTTAAGTGATAGAAATCTAGTCAATGATTTGTAGCAATCACTGCTGGCCAGTGTATGCCAAAAGGCTCCATACCTCCTTACAGAAAGCAGCAGAAGCCTACCAATTAGTCTTACTTCCTTTACACAATTCTGCGATGGGCCGGTATTCGGTAAAGCTGAAATCAGGTACTGTGATTGAAAGATTATGATAATGCAAAACAGACAGGCATCACATGAACTAGGAAATATATTCAAGGCAACCAAGAAAAGCAAGTTATTGGAGTGGAAGTTCACCCAGAGGTCAAGGGGGCCAATACAAGGCAGTTGGGTTTAGCAGAATAAAACTGTTACCATACCTTTTGCTCTAGCGTCCATGGCCAGGCAAATCTGTTCTTTTCCTATTTCTTCTGTCCACTTTGTTGATTCTCCCTGTGACCCAAACCAGGACTAGAAAAATATCACCGATAACCCTTTCCCGCCTAATGAGCTGTGTGTGCAGGGTAAAGACTCTTACCCTCTGACCTCTCTGGTCTCCAAGACTCCACATCTCAAGACCTACCCTCTCATTAACACTGTTTCCAGTCCCCACCGCCCCCCCCATGACCCACCCAAGATAAATAATAAAAGGACCCGGCCTCTAGCTCCATACCAGGCCCGCCTCCCACCAAGCCTGCCCATACTCCGGTAGTGATACCACCTTCCTTCCCATGAACAAAAACTCAAAGCTTACCAGGGCTTCCGTGATCTCCCCCTAGGCCTGGCCTCTTGCCAACCTTCAAGCCTTCGTTTCTATTATCCCTCAGATAAACTTCCTTTCCATTCCATCGTCCTCCCCTAGCTCATCACTGAAATCATTACAGTTGGCATTTCTCTCATTTCCCTGGGTACCCTTTGTCAAAAGTCTGATGGGCATGTTTCTGGGTTCTCTATTCTGGGCCACAGACTCGTGTGCCTCTCCCACTACACGGTCTGGATTCATGGAGCTATAGAGGTCTCGAAACCTGGCAGACCAATTCCTCCTACTTCATTTTTCTTGTTATCTTCAGAGGTTTGACTATGATGTACTGGGGTACAGGTTTCTTTGGGTTTATCCTGCTGGAAATTCACTAATGTTTCTTGATTCTGTGGGTTTGTGTTTTAGCCTAAACTCAGGAAGTTCTAGTTCCTGGGGCATTTTTTAGTTCCACCTCCTTCTTGCGTCTTAAGATTTCAAAGACATTATTATAGTCCAATAGGTCCCTGATGATCTTGCCTTTTTTTTTTTTCCTCCCTCAGTTTTCTCTCTGTTGTTTAGATCAGGTGATTCTTATTGTTGTACCTTCAAGTTTGTTGATTCTGTCCTCTCTCATCTCTGTTCTGTGGTTTAGCCCATCCGCATGAAATTTTATTTATTTTTTAAATTTGAAGACTTTCATTTGGAGGTGCGTGGATGGCTCAGTCAGTTAAACATCCAACCCTTGGGTTCAGCTCAGACCATGATCTCACGGGGTGTGAGTTCAAGCCCCACGTCAGGCTCTGCACGAACAGCATGGAGCCTGTTTGGGATTCTCTCTCTGCCCCCTCACCCCCACTTCTCAATAATAAATAAATAAACATAAAAAAAAGAAAATTTCCATTTGGTCCTCCTTTAGGTCTTCTATTTCTTTTCTGAAACTTTCTATTTTTTTCTCATTTGTCTCAAGCATTTTCATCGTGGCTCACTGAAGTGTTTTGTGACGGCTATTTTCAAAGCTTTTGTCAGATGAGTGTCACGTCTCTGTCATCTTAGTGTTGGCATCAACTGATTGTCTTTTTTCATTCAGCTGGAGATCTTCCCGGTTCTTGATACGATGAGTAACGTTCAGTCGAATCCTGGATATTTTAGGTATCATGTTAGGAGGCTCTGCCTCTTACTTAAACCTTCCATGTTTGCTGGTTGCCTTCAATATTGCTCCATCAGGGGAAGGAGGGCCCGCGGAGGGGGGGAGAGGGGTGTAGGAGCCCAAATCTGCCACTCGGCCTTCACTGACATCGGAAGGGGAGGGGAGGGGCATCATAACTGCTGACCTTCCCCAGTACATCCCGAAGATACTTCTCTGGCTGGGAGGGACAGGAATGCCTCACTACTGTGCCTCCTATGGCCTCCATTTGCACCACTGGCAGGAAGGGAAAGGGGATGAATGGCCTCATTACTGCCAGGTGGTGGTAAGAGTCTAGACTCTCCCCTAGGCCTCCTCTGACCCCCCAGAGGGGAGGGGGAGGGATGTCATATAGATGCTGGGCGGGAGTGAAAGTCGAGGCTCCCCACCTATCTCAATGGAAAAAAGAGCCCTCAGAAATGGTCTAGGTTGTCACCATTCACTTAGGAATGAAGAATTCATAACCCTAGAGATGTAGAACGTGTTGCTGGAGGTTATGTGGCAAGTTCGTGCGAAGTCGGGACTCAACACCCGTTGCCCTTGGCTCCAAGATCACATGTGTATAAACCCAAGAGCTCCTAGAGCACAGAAGGCACGCCAGCCCCCGAGCCAACGCAATAATGAAAAGCCTCACCGGCCAAAGGATGGTGGCTGCCTCCTTTCACATCCTGCCAGACCCCGGGCCAGAAAGCACACGTGGTCATGCGCCATTATCTTCTAAACAACACAAACACACGTCTACTCAAGACGGGCCTTCTGTCCAACACACACAGCAAAAGCACGCTCGAGAGCCAAGAGCTACAGGATCACGGTCACCTTCGGGCTGGTGGTCTTCCATCTGGAGAGGATCCCGGCTTTCCTACCGTTGGAATCCCTGAAACCAAGATACACCCAGGAGCTGCACAGCTCAAAGCAGCCGGCAGGCCAGGCGCCCCCCTCCTGGCTGGAGAGCTGGGTCCTCACCCAGCTGGAGGCGCCTTCCTTGGACCTGGGGCCTCTGGTCTGGCCCTGGCCGGCGGTCTCCGCACAACACTGCTTATTCTTCTGCAAGGGAACGCTGGTGACCCGGGAGGAGAAACTGCTTTCTAACAGCCTTTGTTTTTGTTTCCATTTAAAAAGGTTAGTGACTTTACTGCATGTGGAAAGAACCAGAGTAACAATTTCAAAGAGGCTCAGCATGTTTCGGAGCTGACCAAATATACAGAACAGTCTGGGTGGGGAGGAAAAGAAAGGGAAGCGAGGGAACAAAAGTTTATTCCACATTCACCATGTGCCAGACATACGCCTTTGGTGCTCCTTCCCTGCCTTCTCCTGGCTTCTACAGCAATAATTCCAGCCAAAATCGAGTTCCAAAGCCCTTACTGTAGGTCGTCAGGCTGTTGAGAGCTGGGCAGAATTGCTAGACTCCACAACAGTATACAATAATAAACAATTTCATGGTCCACAAATGGAATCATGAAATAGAATGATATAACAAGATTAATAAAGTCGTTTGATGCCTACATTTCAAAAGAGTATGATTAAGATTTTTTTTACTCAGAATAACTACTTTAAGAATTAGAAATTATGTTGAAGTAACTACTACATCGATATCACCCAAGATGATAAACACCCTCAGTCTTTTGATAGAACTTGTGAATTAAGCTATATACTCTTAGGAGCACTTGAACTTCTAGGAGTGATTTTGTTAACTATTGGGATATTTTAACATTCATTCTTTATAATGTTAAAACAATTTTCTTTTTTTTTTAATGTTCATATACTTTTGAGAGAAAAAGAGAGAGAGAGAGGCATGAGCAGGGAAGGGGCAGAGAGAGGGAGACACAGAATCCGAAGCAGGCTCCAGGCTCTGAGCTGTCAGCACAGAGCCTGACGTGGGGCTTGAACTCACGAACCATCAGATCATGACCTGAGCCAAAGCTGGACACTTAACCAACTGAGCCACCCTGGCACACTATAATTTAAAATACTTTTCAGGTACCTGGGTGGCTCAGTCGGTTTAGTGTCCGGCTTCAGCTCAGGTCATGATCTCATGGTCTGTGAGTTCGAGCCCCGTGTCGGGCTCTGTGCTGACAGCTCAGAGCCTGGAGCCTGCTTCGGATTCTGTGTCTCCCTCTCTCTCTCTGTCCCTTCCTTGCTCATGCTCTGTCTCTCTCTCAAAAATAAAGAAAGATTAAAAAGTTTTTAAATGCTTTTCAAATATTATAGTCATCTAGGCCAGGGTTAACAGACTCTGACCAGTTGGCCAAACCTGCCCACTGCCTACTTTGTCGTATTTTTAAATAAATTTTAAAAACAGAAGAAAATTAGAAGGCTACTATTTTATGACAGAAAAATTACATGAAATTCAAACTGCGGTGTCCAGAAAAAAAGATTTTGCCAGAACACAGCCTTGCCCGCCTGTTTATATACCATTGGTTACAGCTCTCACGCTCAGCAGGCAGAGGGAATTCGTGGTAACATATCACCACCCAGCCTGCAAGGCTGAAATACGAACTCTCTGGCCCTTTAGGGAAAAGAGTTTGCTGACCCCTGATCTAGGCGCTCTGTCAAATGTTGGTGCCAGATTAAAAACACACGAGGAGGAGGAGGATTAACCACCACCACCACCAGCGAGGCTGTTGAGGGAGCCAAAAAACCGTCACGAGACACTCAGTGAGCAATTTACAAGCAAACCCACTGAGCACAGTGTTAGAGATAACGCCGAGCCACCGTGCAAAAAGCAATATTAAAGAAACAACACTCTGAGACGGTCTCCAGCACACCCACATTGTCTTTACATTTATTCTGTAGGAACAAAGATGGTCAATGATGAGTGATGGGAATCCTGTGAGGTCTTCAAGAATGCAGCCCTCCCATAAAACCCAACAGCCTTCTATTTCCTTCCCTTCGCCTGCACTGTTTCCCGTTTAAGGTGTGGGCCCCCTCACGTCTCTGAATTCCTCCCACCAGAGTTTATCACACCCATCATCTTCTCCACAGGCCCCCCCCCAAGGCCGTATGTACCCCAAAGGCAGGAACACCTCTTCTTCATCTTTAAGGTGGATGGATGTTCCCGCACCCAGTAAGGCACACTGGAGGCCCTTCGTTTTATCATACGGATGAACTAACACTGTGTGCCCCATCTGATGGCATCTACAGTGATTCCTGGTCCATTTTACGAGCGAGGAAACTAGAGCTCAGAGGTTAAGCTGCTCAAAGCCGCATAGGCGGGTGGCAAAGTCAAAGTCTGGAGGCACCATTGACGAGGCACCTGCAGCGCAGCAGAGGCTCAGGGAGTACTGGATGCGGGAGCAGCGGCCGCACTGCGATGCGGGTAGGAACCGGCTCAGCGGATCCACACGACCCCAGAAGCTGCAGAGACCTTCCGTGTCACCATGCTGCGTCAAAGAAGCCGGTCGGCAAAGAGCGGATACCGCATGATTGCACTTCTATGTGAACACAGTACAAAGACGGACAGACACGGTGCCCTGGGCGGGACTCAGGAAGTCCACACCTCCCCGCGCCCCTTGCTAGGGGAGAGGAGTGGAGTTCGTCCAGTGCCAGCCTGGGAAAGGAACCGGGCCGCACAGGGAAAGGGGAGGGGAGACCGAAAACAAGCCCCTCTTCTGTTTCTCAGGCCACCTGGGAGTCCCAGGTGCATGTTCTCCGAAGCTCCCCTGAGCAGCCCCTGGCCTCTGTAGAAAGGCTCCTGCTTTTGACCTGGTAAGTGCATGACCGGGAACTGAAGTCCCAAACAGAACTTAGATTGGGGGGGGGGGGTAACAGCAAAGTTAACAGTGATTTTGGCTTTAGTAATTTTTTTTTTATTTTTATTTATTTATTTATTTTGAGTGAGAGAGAGAGAACGTGAGTAGGGTGGAGGGACAGAGACAATCCCAAGAACGGATTCTCCACATGGAGCCCACTACGGGGCTCGATCTCAGGACTGTGAGATCGTGACCTGCACCGAATCATAACTCCGATGCTGAACCCGACTGAGCCGCCCAGGCGCTCCTACTTTTTTGATTAAGGAAAAACAAGGAATCAACCCAGGCCATGAACTAAAATGACAGAAACTGTCATTTATGCCTAAAAATGGGAAGCCTGACTAGGTCGAGAGGAATGTTTACACAAAGTCATTCTCTGTTAAAAAGACAGATGTGCATGTGCTTAAAGGCAAATATCAGTGAACAGAATGTTCATATACTATGCAAACATAAGGCCGAAGAAGAGGAAAAGGAAGAAGAGGGATGTTTTGGTAAAGTTACATGTATAGAAAAGTCAAGTTAAAAGATAACACATTTGTGGAATTATAAATTATACAGTCTTTCTGGGAGCCCAATCAGACCATATATACAAAATACCTTTGGAGTATTTATATCTTTGGTCCCCAAAACAGCACGATCCATTAACAAAAGTACTTTTAAAAATGAACAAAAGCAGTTTTATTTATTAATAATTATCAAAAAACTGAAACCAACATGTCCCCAAATAAGCAAATGTTAATGTTTTTTAATAAGGGTTTTATTTATTATTTTTTAATGTTTATGTATTTACTTTGAGAAAAAGAGAGAGCATGAGTGGGCATTTGGGGGAGAGAGGCAAAGAGGGAGGGAGGGAGGGGGAGAGAGGCAAAGAGGGAGGGAGGGAGGGAGAGAGAGGGAGAAGGTGAGAGAGGGAGGGGGGGGAGAGAGAGGGAGAGAGAAAATGAATCCCAAGCAGGCTCCTTGCTGTTAGCCCAGAGCCTGACACGGGGCTTGATCTCACAAACCTTGAAATCATGACCCAAGCCGAAATAAAGAGTCAAACACTTAACCAGATGAACCATCCAGGCACCCCAACCATTAATGTTTTTAAAAGTACTCTGCCACCATTAAGATACCCATGTTTTGGAAAAATACTGAATATTGAGTACCTAGGAAACCTGTTTATGGATTATTGTTAAGTGAAAAAAGTCATAAACAAGACAAGATGTTCAGCAAGATACCAATTTTATAAAACTCTGTGTGTGTGTGTGTGTGTGTGTGTGAGTGTGTGTGAGTGTGTGCGCGCGCACACGTCGTGCGCAGAAACAAAGTATAAGACACATGTTAAAAAATAACGGTCATCACTGGTTGGGGAATTATGGATAATTCTTTTTCATTGTGTTTTCCACATTTCCTAAGTTTTCTACAATAACTGTACCTGCCCTTTATAATCAGAAAAAAAAATTTTATCTAGAAATTTAAGCAAATCAGAGGTGCGGTCACCAGCCTGCAGCACCTGCCCCCGCGGCCCCCCTGAAGTTAGAAGGGACGCAGCAGACCGTGCAGCCACTAAAATGTCCATGCGGCGCCCACACTGGACAGACTATGGCAAGGAGCGCCCCGTCTCCCCGGGGGCTAGCCCTCTGCGCCCGCACCCCCTCTGCAGGACGGATCCCGACAGACCTCACCACTGGCTCAAGCACCCTGGTGTCTGGAGGAGAGCAGCTGAGCCCCCCTGCTATGCCCGCAGGCAGGAACCCAGCCAGGCCCGCAGCTGCTTCTGCCTCCCCCTCTACACTGGGCAGGAGCGCTCGCTCCACCTGCCCCTACTTTTAGGGTCCTCCATGTCTGCCCGCAGTAAAAACTGAGCAGCCCTTTCTGTGCACCCCATCAGTTTGGGGACTGCAACTCCACCCCTCCTTCTAAGCAGAAGAGCCTTCTGTTTTATTTTAAAAGTGGGTTCCGTGGTGATAAAAATCTATGCTTCAAGACGATGAAAACATTAATCTTAGTGAAAGAAGGGAATCACAGGGGACCACATATTGCATGGCTCCATTTATCTGACATGTCCAGGACCCAAGGAGACAGAAAGTACATGAGTGGCTTCCAGGGGCCACTGGGGAGGATGGGGAGTGACTCCGAATGGATACGGAGTTTCTTTTGAAGGTGATGAAAATATTCTGGAATTACATAACAAGTGATGATTGCACAACTCCGTGAATACACTGAAAACCACGGAATTGTATACTTTAAAACGGTGAATTTTATGGTATGTGAATTACACCTCAATTTCTAAAAAGTTTTAAGTGGGTTACAGTTACACTTTTAAGTGGTTACCATTAGACCTTCCCGTGGGTTACGGTTAGAGGGAGGCCCCAAGCAGCCCATTAGTTCCCCGAGAGCACATGCTTTGGAGTCAGGTGACTAGAAATTCAAACATCACTCTGACATCTACTTGCTGTGAGAGCAGGTGCAAGTTCCTTAACCTCTCTGGGCCTCCGTTTTCTAGGCTGTAAATTGGAATAATAATGTCTAACTCACAGGAATTGTTAAGAGAATGAAATAAATCAATGCAGGTAAATTGCAGGACCTGATACAGATCTCTATCGATGGCGGCTCCTTCTCCTTAGCTGGCCTTTGAACTTCAGGCAGAATGAAACCCAGGCCCTCACTAAAACATCACTAAAGTCAAGCAGGCCCTGGGTACTTGTCTGTTCTCACAAAGACACAAACGGGAGCGAGAGGCTAGAGTGTCACAGCACACCCTGTGACAGCTCCGCCCCCAAAGCTCGCCTTGGAAGCGGCAGTAAACTCCCCACCACAGTCCAAAGGGCCTCGTGTCCACTGGCGGGTTTGACCCTCCTCTCGACCATTAGATAATAGTGTTACTATTATTAGCCTCAATCAAGGATGAGGCAATGGGAGTTGAAAGCAACCAGAAAAGGGGACGGCACTGTGACTTGCGTCCAGACCAGACTGTCTCCACTGTTCCTAATTTTGCCCGCAAGGCAGCTGCCCTCTTCATCCTCAGCCATCAGGTCACAGCAAGGCTGGCCGTGGGCAGAACTGGTGCGGAAGTGGCCATGCCACCAGAGGACCAGGCCGGCGTCACTGCCCGGGCACACCATATCAGGCCACCAAGCGTGGAGGCAGGGGGGCGAAGGGCAGGGCAGAGCAGTGTAATCAAAAGGGCAGCTGGAGGCCAGAGAGCCAACAGCGAAGGGAGGAGAGAGGGGGACCAGAATTCAAGGCATGTGAGGGTCAAGGGTCAAACAAGCGAGATCAATCAAAGAGCATGTCATCCATTCACCCGAAGCAATTCACCCATTCTTACAGACCTGGAGGAGACGCTGCTCAGGCCCTTCCCAGAGAAGATCTGGTCTCTGGGTTTTGCCAGAGAAGTGAGAAAAATGATGATACAGGTCTAAGACTGCCATAAGCACTTTACACCCTAGTGAATCTCACACTATTGCCCTCATTTTACAGACCGGAGAACCAACAGCACAACAGGAAGGTGTCCAGGAATCCACGGCTTACAGGAGCCAAGACCTGGACCCGGGAGCCGGCTCTGGGGGGCGACCACCCTCGGCGCCCCCATGCCCCCCCCCGACCCAGAAAAAGGTGGGCCCTACGCCCCCAAGCCGAGCCGCTGTCCAGCCAAGGCCACACCCCCGCCTCTCTGCCCTGAAATGATGGGGTTTCAGGAAGAAAAGTCTGTCTGGCAACCACCAATTTGTAACTTGCTGATATGATCGGAAGGTTTCCATGAAGGAATCAGGTAGAGCAGCCTCCCAGCTGTCCATGTATCCATGTTCATAAGAAATTAATCTCTCTTGACTGAGTCTCCAAGAAAAATGGTTAAGTCAAAGGCGTGGCTGGTCACCCCGGCCCCCACCCCCTTGTAGTCATGTGGCTGAATCCCTGCCACAAATCAAAGGCCATGCTCCCCTTTCATCAGATGCCTGCAGATAATTCCCTAGTGATTTCCCTGCTGGGGCCCAGAGGGCCATGGCCTAAAGGGTTAACATCTCATTTCCTCTGTCTTTCAAACCTTAATCCTCATCCTGAGCTGGGTGCATTCCAAGCCCACCTGGAGCAGGTCAAGACGAGCCCCGGCCCACGCTGGCCCTTCATTTCCCCTGGCAGGAGATTAGATGGGGCGCCCATTAATCACTCATTACTTGGGTCCTCACACTGGCCAGCCCTCAGGCAGCCAGCCAGCTGCGGGCGGGGCGGGCCCACCTGCTGCCCAGCCAGGTCTCGAGCTGCCCGGTGTCACCCTTCTAGGACAAGACATGGCGTCAGCCTGGCTCTCTGTCCTCCCCGCCACGCTCAAGCGGAGAGGGGCCGACGGAGAACACTTCGGGGCACCATTCAGCGACCAGCTTCTGCCAGGCTCATTGGAGGGACAATGACGTACGCAGCCCATTCGGTGGAAAGATGTGAGAGCTAAGCAGGAAGAGGCCACTGCAGGGACAACTGACCATGAGGAGAGAACACTTGCTCCCCATCTGGATCCAGGGTTCTTCCTTGAGGATTCTAGCGGGGACGGGAGGAGGGAGCGGCCAGGGGAGAGGAGGTTGGGTGGATAACTTACCATCGTCATCATTACTGCACAGCTGAAGGGGTTCATTTGCTGGGTTGGAATAAAAGGTTGCAATATTTGGCCCTTCAGACACAAACCCCTGGACTTGACGGGACCTGAGACTTAATATGTGTGTGTGTTTATATATATATATATATATTTTTTTTTTTTTCCCTTCACAGCACACATATTGAGGGCCAACTGCCTGCCAAGCCCCGACCGGGTGCAGAGAAGGTAAGACAACTAGGATGCATCGTGGCACTGAGCACCCACCACCGGTCCCCCACCAGCCCCCCAAGCTTTAGCCATCCCTTTGTTACACATCACAGAAACTGAGGAAGGTGCAAAATAAGGGCTTGTAGAAGAACAGAGAGCAGTTAGTGAGCAGACACCACTGAGAAGAGAAGGGGAGAGAGACTTCCTATTTAGGGAGTCCCGGCCCATTTCATACCCTAGGAAACTTGAGGCGGAGGAACCAACCCGCCTGACCCTTCTCCCTCAGCCCTTGCTCAGGCCCAGAAATAAATCCACCGTGAACCTGATGGGGGCTGGGCTTGCACGCCTTTGTGGGGAGGGGTGGGGTGCACGCTTTTAGGACTAAACTGAAGACCCTTTGGCCAAAACAGGGCTCTCTGCCCGGCTTGGGCCGTGATGCACCACTGCTCACTCCTTAGAGTCAAGGTCAAAGCTTCTATTAAAAAGGACCATGCGACCTGGGGTAAAGCAGCTTATTAACTCACCCCCTGTCACGGGAACCTCATGGTTAAGGCCGCCTACGGCAGCGGCCCTCACATCCAGTCTGTAGGTCAGTCACTTGAGGCAGTCTGAAAAATGCTGATTTCCAGTGGGATCCCAGTGTCTTCCCAGCAGATCCTAATTCCAATTCAGATGTTCCAAAGACACCCCTTTCAGGAAACAGTGATAAAGTGCACAGAGCACCTGACTCAGAGAGCTGGGTTCTAAGGTCTAGGTTCAAAACCAGAGCTGTTGGCCTAAGGCAAGTAAGCTGGCATTTTCTTCCTTGTAAAATGCGGATTATGCTGTCTCCCTCGCAGGTTGCTGGGAGGATTAGGGCACCAGGCGTAGCACACACCAGTGCTCACTAAACGTGACCTGAATGAGTTCATCGGGCTGGCGAGGCTCTGGAAACCGGAGAAGTCAGCTCTGAAGGGCCGGGGAGAGAAAAAAGAGGGCAAAAAAGACACAGATATGAGGGGGAGGCCCCAGCATCAGTCCACAGGTCCTACAGAGGAGGAGGGAAGAGGGGGTCCTAAAAGAGGGCAAGAGGCAGCAAAGTAGCCTCAAGGCCAGATGTCCCCACCGATGCCCCCCTTCCCAGTGCACGCCTGTGTCATGCTCCTAACAGCGCCAGTCCAGCATTTTCACAGTCAATACAGACACACGAAACCTTTGCATCCACGCATAGGTAAATAAACACCGCAATTCTGCACGTGCAGAAAGGAAAAGATAAAAGGTGGGAAAGGTGGAGAGAAGAGGAGAAAGAAGGAAAAGTGGAATTGGAAGGTCCAACCCAGTTGCATTTTCCAGCTACCTGGTGCTGGTCTCGGGCGGGCACTTTGCTACCCAGCCCAGAAAGGTGCAAAGAAGAGGAGCCCCGGGGCCATCTGGAGAAACTTTAGGGTGCCTGGGGCAGGAGGCTGGGCCACGAGATTGTGTCCAGGCTGAACACACTGTCCGTGCAAAGGAGGCAGGGGAGCGGGGCACCTGGGGGGCTCGGTTGGTTGAGCATCAGACTTCAACTCCTGAGTTCAAGTCCCACATCCGGCTAGCTGCTGCCTCAGATCCTCTCTCCCCCTGTCTGCCCCTCCCCCTCTTGCTCTCTCCCAAAACTAAATATTAAAATAATTTAAAAAAAAAGGAGGCAGGGGAGCACTTCAGATGGGTTCAAGGAGGAAAGAGACGGGTGAGTGCAGGAGGGGCTGGGGGGACACACTTCCTAGCAGAATTTAGAGGAACAGAGGGGAGGTCTGAATTTCTGAGTGGCAGTTAGAGGGCTGGGTACATCAGGCAGGGAAGAGGTGTGCTGGTCTTGGATCAGCAGACTTGAATTAAGACAAATTCTAACTGCCCAGACGAAACCTGACCTTCCCCTGGTCTACCCCGTCCATTCCCGCAGGTTCACATCGCTAGGTCTTTGCTGGAGCTCTTCCCTCTGCCTGGCATGCCCCCTCTCCCTCTGGCCTTTCCCATCTCCTCGAACTCCTCCTCAAAGCCCAGCTGTAGTTTTCATAACTCTTCACATGCAGGAAAAAACTTCTTCCTCATCTGTGTCTCCTTGATAAGCAGTTTATTTATCATCTGTTAGCCTATCAACAAATCCAGAGCAAGGATATTGTCCTGTGCTTGGTTTAAGCCTCAGCACATAGTAAATATCCCTCAAACACAGCAGATGCCCAAAAACATCCATTGGAGAAGAATTAAATAGAAGTGAATGCTGGGGGCTGGGCGTTGTGATTTCTTGGCAGGAATGATGTGGCAAAATCAGAATTTTAGGAATATTAATCTGTCAGCATGAAAGGAGATGGATTAAAATGAAAAAAGTAACTTGTGGCTGGGAGTCAAGAGGCAAGATTATTACTGTGATGTGCACATGGTTTATGGACCGGGCAGAGGGAAAGGAGGAAAATGATCCGCTGTGATATCACATAAGAATGTGGAGAGAACCTGGTAATGAATGTGCTCTCAATGTGGGGGACAGGATGGGGGCATCAACGAGGGCTCTAGAGCACTGAGGCTCCCAGCCGTGGAGGGAAATGCAGCGGACCGAGAAGGATGGGGCAGTGCCCAGTCGCTCTTTAGGATAATTGGATGCAATCACAACAAGATTTCTAGGCAACAAAACAAAACAAACAAACAAAACCCACCAAAAACCTCCAACTCAAAATATCCAACCCTGATCTTACTCACAAACCCTGAGCTGTATTTTATTTTATTCATTTTTTCCTATCCTCCGGTTCGATTTCTTACTGGCTGCTGGGGCTGGGCGTGGAGGTGATCACGGGACCTCATGTGACCCGCCCTCCTCAGGAGGCCGCCAGCCAGGTGGCTTGCTCCATAGAGGCTCCAGTACTCTGATCACCCAAACTCATTTCCCAGGCCGGGACCTCTGGGAAACCCCTGCTCCAGCCCTGCAGAGCTTTATAGGAAAGTCCCAGGACTCCCATCTGCTTCCTCGAATTAACTCCAGGGCTAGGATTTTGTTTTCTAAAGGAATTCAATTACGGTGCCAACAAAAATCTATAGAAATTGAGTAGTACTGTATTTCAGTCACGTTTTGAAAATGTTTGCATCTTTGTATATTGAGACCCAGTAAGATCCCGTAAAGCCCTTCATCACTCCGTTATCAGTGAAGTAAAGACACAGGCAGGTTATGCAGGTTTTAAGAGCTGTGGGAGCGTTGGAAAATCTTTAGATTATTATTCTGTGCCCGGGTGCCTTCAGCTGTGCCCGACAGCTGGACAAGATGATTCCTTAGACTTCCATTTCTCTTAGTCCAAATTCCAACAGTCATCCCACAATCGCTTCAGCTACCCAGGTCCGAGGCTTCAGATTCACTTACTGTGCGGAACGAGGTGGGGGTGGGGGTGGGGGGGTCGGTCACAAAGGGGACAGAAGAGAAGCAAGCATGCACATTTAATAGGCAGTAGGGGAGCCTGGGGGCGGAGAGGCGGGCTGGGTGTGGACTGCTTAGCAAACACCAGACCCACAATTTCCAGATGCTAAGTGGGCCTGAGAACGCCCTGAAATCTCCTTCCCAAGTCTGGGCTGATGTTATTTCAAAGACCAAAACAAACAAACAAACAAACACCCAACTAACTTCAGATCTCTAAAGCTCCACGAGCTAGTTCCGTAAAAGCCAATCCTATAAGCGCGCCAAGGAGCTGCAGGTACTTGGGCTGCACTTGAGGAAATGTCCGGAGTTGGCGGAAACAACCCATCCACTCCGGCTCCCACTGGCGCCGGGCTGCAGAGGCTTAGCTCAGACACACACACCAGGATTTGTGGCTTTCTAGAAAACGGCGTGGCCGAGGCCCCCGGCTGGGGCTCGATGCGCGCCGACCGAGACCAGATCAGCTCTCCGGCCCGGGGCAGAAGGGAGGCGAGGCTGGGGTCGGGGCGCACCGGCTGGGTGTGCACTCGCCGGCCCCCGTCCGCCCCGACCCGGGGAGCGCGGGGCCCCGACTACAGGACGGCCCAGGTTGGCTGTCCCTGGAGTTTCAGAGTTGGAGGGTGGAGGAGTGAGTGCCGGCGCCGGGACACAGCAGAGCCCCCGGGAAGGGAAGGGAAAGGGAGGGGAGGCAGGGAGAGGCGGCGCAGCCGTCGGCACGGACCGAGCGCGCGCGGGCTCCCCAAGCCCGGTGCGGGCGCAGCCCCCCGGCTCCCCGGACACACCCGCGGCGCCCGCAGCCCGCGCCGTGGCCCCGGGGGCCCGAGCGGACCCGAGAGGAGGCAGCGGCCGGGGCGGGGCCGCGCGGGCGGGGCGCGGGCGGCTCTGCTCACCTGGCGGTCCGCGTCCCGGAGCGGCCGGCGGCCGCCTCGCCTCGCCCGCGCGTGGTTCCCGGCGCCGGGCAGCCCCGAGCCCGCCGCATGGACGGCCGCCGCCTCCGCCCCGCGCCCACCCTGCGCGGGCTCCCGCTGCGCCCCTGTTCGGCGTCGGGCTGCGCGGGCGGTCGGAGGCTCGGGCGCGCGCGGAAAGCTGCGGCTCGAAGTTTGCGAGCAGGGGAACCGCGCTCCGCGCTCCCTCGGTTCCTCCTCCCTCCCCCCACTGGCGGCCTCCCGCTGTCATCTGGAGCCGCTGCTGCCGCCCCCTGGCGGCCGTCTCGGGAAGGACCGGGCCCCCAACACTCCCCCCCTCCCTGCCGGGGGCCCTGACAAACAGGAGCACGACTGAGTCCTGGGTCCCTGGGCACCAGGAAAACAGACATCCTCGCATGAGGGTGACGAGAGTGGAATGGAGTGTGGTCCGGACCAGCCAGGACCCGCTGAGGGAGAGGAAAAGGGCTGAAACTGGGAGGCAAACTAGTGCCTGAGGTTGGAAGACCTTGAATTTCACATCCATCTTGTCCTGAGGTTTGTGGGAGCCACTGAAGGACTGAGGTCCAGGAGGGACAGGGACATCCTTGTGTTCGAACAGCCATTCTAGATGCAGCAGGAGGGGACTGAGGCCAAAGCAGGGAGCCAGCGCGGTAAATGTCCCTGTAACCCAGAGAAGAAAAGAAGACATGACTAAGGATGGGGAAGGAGGAGCCCCCCTAAAGGGCACACAGGTCACCTCACTCACTGCTCACTCACAAGGTAAGATTCGCTGGGCTCCTGAAGGCAAAGGGACAGGACAAGAGCCCTCGAGTTCTAACCAAAGTTCCAGGGCATGAGGGGAGAGATGAAACCCAGTCCCCACAGCCAGAGTGATTCAGCATTGGGTCTTGTCTTACTCAAGGTACTAGTGTGGGATGGAAAAAGCAGGCCGCAAACCATCACCATCACCATCACGCTGTGGACTGTATATCCAAGCCCTCCTTTTTAGTACTTGGGCGATGTTGTCCCAAGAAGGGCCCGAGTACAGCTACTGAATGGCAGGAAACGTATCATAGCCCGGCGTGTGGGTTTCTAAGCCGTGCCACATAATTTACATCAAACTGAGATGTTTATGGCTAATGAGGTAGGAAATAGCAACTAAGAAAATGTGCCTCCTCTGCCCTTCCCCGGTGGGGGTGGGAATGACCTTAAACATCTGAAGAGCTGCCCAGCCATAGTTAGCCTCCTTCAATATCAGGTGGCCTGTTTGTTTATCCCGCCTCCAAAGCCTGTTTGCAGCAGCTGTTTTGAAGTGCAGGTGCACCTGGGGACTATGAAGGCGGTGGTGGCAGCAGAATGCAAGGTCCTGCCCCAGACCCCCAGGGATGGATGCGGTGGGTGGGAGCAGAAAGGAAAGCAACGAGGGCGGGGGGGGGGGGGGGGTGGAATTCATGGAGAGAATGTGGCAACCCAGGAGATCAAGCCAAAGAAAGGAGACCAACTCTGAGTGCCTGCCCCTGGCCAGGAGCCAGTCAGAGCCAGCTCTGACTGGTCAGTGCTGATTCAAATGGGAGGAAACAATTCCACACTTGATCAAACAGATTCTGATGGGAGGCTCCTGGTGGGAGTGGGATTACGTTGGTTCTGGGTGTCAAGGGTCCACCTGGGTCCACATTAAGTGGCTCTTACAGCGCTAGTAAATTCCAACCAGTTTAAGTTGTTTAAAATGATAGAAAATTTAGACCATACTGGAATGTACTTAATACCATTGAATTGTATGCCTGAAAATGGTTTAAATGGTTGTTTTTATGTAACGCGTATTTTGCCACAATTATTTTTAAAGTTTATTTATTTTGAGAGAGACAGAGACAGTACAAGTTGGGGAGGGACGGGGGCGGGGGGGAGAATCCTAAGCAGCTCTGAGCTGCCAGCATAGAGCCCATTTTGGGGCTCACGCCCATGAAGCTGAGAGATCATGACCTGAGCCACAACCAAGAGTCAGAAGCTTAACCGACTGAGCCACCCAAGCGCCCCTTTGGCACAATTTTTTAAATGAAAGCAAAACTAATAAAAGTTGTTCAAATTGGACTGATTCCTTTAAAAGACATATACAGGGGTGCCTGGGTGGCTCAGTTAGTTAAGTGTCCGACTTCGGCTCAGGTCTTGATCTCACGGTTCATGAGTTCCAGCCCCACATCGGGCTCTGTGCCTGGAGCCTGTTTCGGATTCTGTGTCTTCCTCTCTCTGTCTCTCTCTCTCTCTCTCTGCTCCTCCCTGGCTCTCACTGTCCCTCTCTCTCTCTCTCTCTCTCTCTCTCTCTCTCAAAAATAAATAAATTTTTAATTTAAAAATAAATAAAAGACATATACAGTGTGCAGAAAATGAAATGAAAAAAGATTCCAGTCCCAAAGAGGCCCTGAGTAAGGTGAGGGAGGCGTTGAACAGTTGGGAAATTATTCTAGTAGGTGGTGTAGCTGGGGGATATGCAGGTAACTGAAGACTCCTGGGGGGGTGGGGGAGCAAAAGTCCAGGATGTTCTACCAGAGCTGAGTCTTCAAGGCCAAGGGGAGCTCATGAAGCAGGGCCCAGTATGAACAGGACTGAAGAACAAGGCTACAGGCTTTGTGAAAACTAGCTTCAGGCTTACAGACGAATTACGAGAACAGTACAAGGTATTCCCTTACTGTCTTCTTCCCTCACTGTTAACATCTTGCATAAGCAAAGTACAGTGAGTATCGACCAGGCTTGACCCAGCTGACCTAGGCTGGTTCTTTAGAACTGATGCTGATCCAATTCAAACTTGGTCAAATTGTGGTGATGGTATTTTGCTGACGTGTCACAGAATGATCTCTTTATTTAAAGTCAAGGCCAGGGGTGCCTGGGTGATTCAGTCAGTTAAGCGTCTGACTATTGATTTTGGCTCAGGTCAGAACCTGCTTGGAATTCTCTCCCTCTCTCCTCTTCTCTCTGTTCCTCCCCGACCTGTTCTCTCTCTCTCTCTCTCAAAATAAATAAATAAACTTTAAAAAAAGAAAGAAAGAAAGAAAGTCCAGGCCACACTATAAAGTCCAATCTCATTTTTTTAAAAATTTTTTGAATGTTTATTTTTGAGAGAGAGAGAGATAGAGCACAAGTAGGGGAGGGGCAGAGAGAGAGGGAGACACAAAATCTAAAACAGGTTCCAGGCTCTGAGCCATCAGCACAGAGCTGGACAAGGGGCTTGAACCCATGAACGGTGAGATCATGACCTGAGCCGAAGTCAGACACCTAACTGACTGAGCCACCCAGGCGCCCCTCCAAACTCATTTTAAACAAAAGGGTATTTACATTATGCATAGGTACCAGTGAATATTAATAACGCTGAAACAGCAAGTTTTTCATCTTCCAGTCCTGCTGTGTTTTTACTTTTATCCAAGTGTGGATGTATGTGTAAATCAGATTGGCAGAATTTGGTCCTCCTGTGTAAGAACCCTCACCAATAAAGACGGCAAAGAAGAGTCGGGGCCCCAGGTGAGTTGGGCTCAGTCATCTAGCCGGGGTGTCTTCCCCGCGTGTCAAGGTCTCCCACACACAACATCTCGGAGCGTGAGTCGTTCGTCACGCTCTTCCGTATCTGCAGTGACAAGGTCTCATACCGTTAGTGGAGGCTCTCTGTTCGGAAGCCCCTTTTCATTCTGAACTGAAACCTTTCCCCTGTAACTGCTGCCTGTACGTCCTAAAATGACAGCCAAAAAACCCCAAAACTCTTCTGTCATGTGTCAGCTCCGTATGTGTAAGGACAGTCCCTGTTTATACCTGTTGTCCTGGCATGGGTATCAATTAATAATTAACAGTGTCCCCTCACTCTGTTTAGTCCCGGTTGTGACCATAAACGATCCAGTCATCCTACGGAAGACTTCCGCGGCCCGGCTCACTAAATCTGTCCCCTGCCTGGCACCGCATCCCGCGTGGGCGATCAGCCAGTCCTCCCAAGGGGCCCCAGGCTGGAGCACAGCGCTGGTACCCGGTAAAGCCTCCCCAAGGCTGGAGGACGATGGCATATTGCTGACAGCAGCGTCCCGGCATTTCAGAGCATGAGGAACTAGAGTAGGAGCAAAGTGTGGACAGACTGCAGGAAGGTGGCTCAGGACAACAGACCTTTGTGGGGGAGACTTAACGAGGAACACGGCTTCCGCACTTCGACTAACAAGCACTGACCACTCATCCTTTTACCAGCAGAACGTTTCTCAGGGCTAGAATTCCAAAAATTACACTTTGAAAAAACAAGGCTTTACGCTCTTGACAAACCCTAGTGTTTTCACCCTAATGGCATTTCAGGGGGGTGTGTCCCCACAGGGAAGGAAACCCCTGTGTTATCCCAACTTGGTTAGCCTTTGGAGGTGGACGGGAAACAGGCACATACTCAAACCCCTAATTTCAGGCTCCAGCGAGGTACCAGGATCCATTACAATGCTTATAAAATCGTTCCTTTTATTTTCTTGGTTGTAAACCTTTGTAGACTGTACAGTCAAGGCAAGCTTGTGCCCAGCGAATAATAAGGAAATAAGGGAAGTTTAATAAAATAAAAACACAACACAACACAACCTGTTGTGAGCTGGAAACTTGTCGGATGTTTTTAGCTGTCTCTGAGTCCCAAGTTCCCCTGCCCCTGGCTGGGGCTGGCCCCCTGCTTGACCTACTCGATCTATAACGAGGCAAGAAAAAGGCTGAGGCCACAAGCTTGGAGGACAGAGGTACAACGGCTTCTGGGGGGATATCTAGGTCTCCTGTCATGCGTCAGAGGTGACGGACGACATTTCAGATTATCCAATTCTTGTTCCCTCTCTCCCTTCGCACTGTGTCCTTCTTATCCTGTGTCTGGTCAGAGGAGATAGGAAACTTCGAGTTACCTGGTACAAGACAACTTTGGAATCCCAAATATTCAGATTATTTCTCTTTTCCCTCTTCGCAAGTGATAATGCTCACAGCTCGAAGGCATCACCCAGGTCGGAGCTGCTTCTCTCCGGGAGGGGCAATGCTGAGCAAGAAGGAAAGTGGACCTCCTGGCCTCCAGGTTCACAGGCTCCCTCTCTCCTTCTGGTACCGATTACCTAGAGGAAGACAATCGTCGTCTATTGAAAGGAGTCCACTTGCGAGTGCTTCCTCTCAAACACGATTGGTCTTATTCGTCCAACCAACCTATACTGATTGAAGCTCACAGGGAAGGATTACACGGAGGATGAGAAAAGTTAGCCAAAGTAGAAAGAATACAGGGTGAGAGAGACTGTTTTTAACAGAAGGAAACACACTTTGCAAAGCCCCTGAGAGAAGCGTGACACACACATGGAGTAGAAGGAAGGGGAACGTGGCCGGGACTCAGAACCCAAGAGAGAGAGAGGGCGGCGGAGGGGACGGGCTGAGGTCTGACCGAGCCCTGCAGGCACAGTCTGACAACCACGAAAACACAGGGGTGTCCCCTCAGAACACATACAGGAGTAGGGTCCTGGAGTCCCCTGCTGTCCTAGATATTGGACTGGGGGGTCCGGGAACTCCAGAGCAGAAGGTAGGGGACAGCTTGGGGGAGTGGCCATTAATCCACCAATATAGAAGTATATCACTTTGTGGGGCGCTGGGGTGGCTCAGTCGGTTAAGCCTCTGACTTCGGCTCAGGTCATGATCTCACATTCGTGGGTTAGAGCCCCGCGTTGGGCTCTGTGCTGACAGCTCAGAGCCTGGAGCTGCTTTCGATTCTGTGTCTCCCTCTCTCTCTGCCCCTCTCCACTCATGCTCTGAATCTCTCTGTCTCAAAAATAAATAAAACATTAAAAAAAAAAAGTATATCACTTTGTAAATGGTTGGGAGAGCTGTCCTGTGCAAATAAATCTGTTAAAGGTCAGTGCTGCTTATGACCATTTTTGTAAATTGGGTTATTGTCAAATGAACCTCTGAGGGGGTTTAAACAGGGCCTGATAGGGGCGCCTGGGTGGCTCAGTCGGTAAAGGGTCTGACTCCGGCTCAGGTCATGATCTCACGGTTCATGGGTTCGAGCCCTGCATCGGGCTCTGTGCTGACAGCTAGCTCAGAGCTTGGAGGCTGCTTCAGATTCTGTGTCTCCCTCTCTCTCTGACCCTCCCCTGCTTGCGCTGTCTCTCTCTGCCTCTCAAACATAATTAAAAAACATTAAAAAAAATTTAACAGGGGCTGACATGATCAGATCTGTGTTTATTCAAAGGGAGAGGGGGAAAAATCCCTTTTGTTATATAAAAAAAAAAAAGGTAATGCAAAAACATCATTCCACAATTCTTTTGTAATGAAAAAAATAAATGCAAAATAAAACAAATCCATCATTCTAAAGGAATGCCCTGTGTTTGCCGTCCCCCGTCCTCGGGAGACTCTCCTAATACGGTCTGCCCTCACCCGCTGCCTGTGCTGACCTTGTGGCCAGAGCTGTGAGCCTGCAAGATGGCCGGGGGGGTCAGCGGTCTCCGTGCAGGAAACAGCTTCTCTGCTTGAGGCTAATCAGCTTACGCTGATTTTGCCAGCTTACACCAGAAATTGCCATCACCTTGACCTCACTGGCAGTTTTCCCTCTTCAGCAAACTGGCTTTCTTGTTGAATTAATTAATTTCTATGAAGTCTCAGAGATTCTTCATAGCCACTGAACGCGGGCCGGATACGGTTCGCATATAAACCCAGGGCACCGCAGGCCACAAAGTCACCTGCAAGTTCATTGCTTCACCTTGCCTATTTTCATCTTGTGTCTCTTCGGTATACAGAGACCCGACTCGGTGCCAACTGTGACATCTTGCCAGACTTTGCTGCAAGATGTTCATGGCTCCTATGTTCCTTTTTCTTTTTCCTTTCTTTTTTTCCCCTTTAACCTTTCCTGTCTCACTGCTCTCTGTGTGATAAAGGAATCTTCTGCCTATAGCGAACAGTTCTGTGCTGTAAAAAGCAAGCAGCCAACCCCCCCCCCCCGAACCTCTACACGAGCATCACCCACTGGCCATGTCATCGTAGGAATCACCAGCCTCAGAACTGCAGTGGCCTCGTCTATAAAATGGGAAGGACATATTTATACCTGGTGGAAGAAAAGGGGACTGGCTGGCTCACCCCAGGACTTGGAGCCCCCCCAGCTCTCAGATCTATGATCCTCTCAGAAATTCTGCAACAGGGAAATGATGTGGCTCATTTCGGATCCATCTGGGAAAAGATGACATACACAGAGAAGTATGTGACTTCTTTTTTTTTTTTAATTTCAAGCTGCATTTGAAATGGTTTCTTTCATTTCTACCCCACATAAGTCCATGGATGGAGGAAACTGGAGGTCTCACGCTTTCAGAAACAGCCATCGAAACCACTAACCTCACCTTGAGTTCCGAATCTCATACACACCGAGGCCGAGGATTTCAGGCCCTGCTCAAAGCACATTTAATCAAGTGGTGTTTCTCCCTTCTTTGGAGTTAAAACAAGAACACCGCCTGTGACTTAGCAGTCTCCCTCATGGGCTGGTGCAGAGGCTCAGGCCCGCGGAATGGGCCCAGGTTTCTACTACTGCCTATGGCTCTTCCTAGAAGTCTCCCATGGGTTTCGGGTTTGTTCAGGATGTGTTCTGGGACCTGAAAAGCATTTCTTCTAAAGCACTGGGAGACCTCCTGCCTCTGGGGCCCAGGTAGCTGCCTGAGCGGTGGGGTGACCGCCTCATTTTTACGTCTCTGGCGAAGGGCCACAACTGCTATTGTAACCACCAGAGAGCCAGGCATGTGAAGGCAGAAGTCTTTACACAAGGCAGAGCTCCCCCTAGACCGCTCGCATGTTGCGGGCACACTTCCCAGGAGTTAGAGGGCAAATCGAAGGCTGCAGTGTGGGGTGGACAGGAAATGAAGCTGCGATCCGGAACGAAATAATGACAGCTTGTTTCAATCCGGTTTAATCACTTAAGCTCTCTGCGCCTCAGTCTCCTCATCTGCAGAGTGGGAAACGCTCACTGCTGACTTCTCTCGCCAAGTGGGGAAATGAGAGGGGAGTGCTCTCGTGTCCTCTACCTCCCTGGTCAGAAGTGTAAGTCAGAGAGAAGGTGGGTTGAGTCCTCGGTCTGTCCCTTTTGTCTGGCTAGCTGTCTTGCCATTTTTCCATAGACATGGGAACATTCCACAGGATGAGGGAAGGGGACGCGATCTAGCAGAGAACAGATAGAAGCAAGAATAAGCGTGTAGATTAAGAAACAGACTTCTTCTGACCCTGTTCTGTGAGTGGAAAATACCACACAGTGAGGAAAAAACCAAATGTCACCCTCACATCCAATTAGATATTGCGGTGAGGGCCAGCGGTCCACCCAAGGCTCATGCTTTTTTTTTCCTTTTTTCTTTCTTTTTTTTCCCCCTCGTTTTCCTTTTTTTTTTTTTAAGCAGGTTGTTTGAAGAAGAGAGAAAAGAAACACATTTTCACAAGATTAACTTTAATCGGGGGCCAGACTTTGTACTTGTCAGCATCTGAAGTTCCCTGAAGCTAATAAGAACCATCTTCTGTGTAACAGTTTCATGGAGACGAGACACGTGACTTACGGAAGGTGCGTGGGTTTTACAGTGAAACAGGCGGACACCTGGATCCTTGCTCTGCTAACTTATTAACTGCGATGGTGGAAAAGTGACTTAATGGAGCCTGAGTAAGCGGAGATAATAATTCTTGAGGGCATGGTTTGGATAGTCGTTACTAAGGTTCTCCATTCCCCCCTTAGGGGCAAGAGAGGATTTAATTTCCCTGTCCCCTTGTCCCCAAGTGAAATGCAGCCATGTGACTTGCTGTAGCCAAGGAATGTGACTTCTCTTTTTAAAAATGAAAGAAAGAAAGAAGAGAAAGAAAGAAAAGAAAGGAAAGGAAGGAAGTCTCTGCCCGTCAGCGTGTCATGAACAGAACATAGAACTTATCGCCTCCCCTCCCAAACCCCCCCACCTGTTTCCCTCTCTCCGCTCTATGTCTGGGTGAAGGGCACCTTCTCCCAGCGACTCAAGCTCAACATCTCAGAGTTCTTGTGACTTTCTCAGAGCATTTTTCCCCCATTAGTGTGAAAGGGGAGGATGCGAACTAGGAAAACCACTGAAAGTATTACGCAGGCCTAATGAGGTTGTGGTTCAGTCCTGGTGTGAATGTGTCCCTTTGAGAATTTGTCTTTGGGAAAAATGCCTCTAATTGTAGGTTCAGAAAATAGGATATGGCCAGCCTAACAAAGAGCTATTACTAAAGTTTTATTTATTTTTGAGACAGAGAGAGAGCATGAGCAGGGCAGGGGCAGAGAGAGAGGAAGACACAGAATCTGAAGCAGGCTCTAGGCTATGAGCTGTCAGCACAGAGCCCAACGTGCGGCTTGAACCCACGAACATGAGATCATGACCTGAGCCGAAGTCGGAGGTTTTACTGACTGAGCCACTCAGGCACCTCTAAAATGTTTTAAAATGCAACTTCTTTTTGCAATAAATTCCACATATAAAGATGGCATTTTCCACATAGCAAAAGATCAATGATTTCAGAAGCCAAAGGAGATGAGAATTCCAGAAAAAACAGAATAAGGAAAGAGACACTGAATACAGCTATAAATCCTGGATAGAATAGTTGGAGTAGGTATCTGAAGGCCCTGACTGTATGTGTTTTAATTGTGGTCACATAAACATGAGCAGACACTTCTCCAAAGAGGACATCCAGATGGCCAACAGACACATGAAACGATGCTCAGTGTCACTCAGCATCAGGGAAACACAAATCAAAATCACACTGAGATACCACCTCACACCGGTCAGAGTGGCTAAAATGAACAAATCAGGAGACTATAGATGCTGGCGAGGGTGTGGAGAGACGGGCACCCTCCTACACTGTTGGTGGGAATGTAAACTGGTGCAGCCTCTCTGGAAAACAGTGTGGAGGTTCCTCAAAAAAATTAACAATCGAACTCCCCTATGACCCAGCAATAACACTGCTAGGGATTTACCCAAGGGATACAGAGGTGCTGATGCATAGGAGCACATGTACCCCAATGTTCACAGCACCACTGTCAACAATAGCCAAATCATGGAAAGAGCCTAAATGTCCATCACCTGATGAATGGATCAAGAAGATGTGGTTTATCTATACAATGGAGTATTACATGGCAATGAGAAAGAATGAAATCTGGCCATTTGCACAGCAATGTGGATGGAAGTGGAAGGTATTATGCTGATCGAAATAAGTCAGAAAAGGACAGATATCATATGTTTTCATTCATATGTGGATCTTGAGAAACTTAACAGAAGACCATGGGGGAGGGGAAGGGGAAAAATAGGTACAGAGAGGGAGGGAGGCAAATAATGAGAGACCCTTAAATACAGAGAACAAACTGAGGAGGAAGAGGAGAGGGAGAAGGGAAAGTGGGTGATGGGCATGGAGGAGGGCCCTTGTTGGGAAGAGCACTGGGTGTTGTATGGAAACCAATTTGACAATAAACAAATGAATGTTGTTCCCCTAAATTACCTTTCCACTTCAGTTTTACTGTTCCTTGCAGTACAACTTGTATTCTCATTTGTTCTCCACATCTTTTCTTTCTGCTTCTCTACTGGTTTGCCACTTTGGTAAAAAAGTATGATTCAGGTGACTCAGGCAGTCAACATAGTTTTGAGTTCATCCATGTTCACACTGTCAGGAAGTCTGGAACTAAGCAAAAGTGTCTAATACCCCTGTATCGAATTAAGATTTAATTCAGCAATGCTTTGAAGAAAACTGTATGAGGATGCTTAATTAGAGAGTTGTATTCAGAGTTTGGAAGGATGGCCAGCAGTTCCTATAGTCAAAGTATTTTCCAGGGAAGCATGGACAGAGCCCTCACAGAGCTGGGGAAATCTTTCCTCTTGGAAAGTGTGTCTTATTGTGGTTCTGGCTCCTCACTAGTTACTTCTGATAAAGTCATTCAAATCTTAGTGTTGTCCCTGTGGGGGAAAAAACAGGTTTCCCCAAAACAACACTGTGAGAAGGTCAGTCATCGCCATGTATAGTAGCCTCCCCTTATCCATAGGGGATCTGTCCAAGCCCCCCAGGGGATGCCTTGAAATGGCAGTCAGTGCTGAACCCTAATATGTTGTTTTTCCTATATATACATGCAGTATAGTTTAATTTCTAAATTAGGCACAGTAAGAGATTGACAACAATGAATAATAAAATAGAACAACTGTAATAATAATATAGCGTAATACAAGTTATGTGAGTGTGGTCTCTCTCAAAATACCTTACTGTACTGTACTCACCCCTCTTCTTGTGATGTGAGATAATAAAATGCCTATGTGATGACATGAAGACAGAAGTGTCGTGGACAGAGCATTAGGCTACTACGGACCTTATGACCCACATTAGAGGAAAGTCGTGCGCTTCTGGACCACACGTGACCAGGAGTAATGGAAAGCGAAACTGGGGTCGGGGCAGTTAAGTTCACTCCCACGGATGGACTCTCATCTCCAAATAATCAGAAAAATAATTGTTTAGCTTTTGCAAAGAAACTGCCCCAATTTGATTAAAACTGGGGCACTCATAAGTGCAAGAAATCATTTTTTTTAATGTTTATTTACTTTTGAGAGAGAAAGAGACACACACACAGAGTATGAGCAGGGGAGGAGCAGAGAGAGAGAGAGACAGAGAATCCGACGCAGGCTCCAGACTCTGAGCTGTCAGCACAGAGCCCGACGAGGGGCTTGAACTCACAAACCATGAGATCAGGACTTGAGCTGAAGTTGGATGCTTAATCAACTAGAACCACTCAGGCGCTCCTGTAAGAAATCATTTTAATGTTGTGGGTAAGCTATAGATCAATAACATCACAAATACTGTACTGAATCGGTAAAGAGCTTGCTTTGGATTTTTAAAAAATATGCCTTTTAATGACCTATATAAGCAAAATATAAAGAGGGTACAATGGGTAATGGCATCTATAACCTATCCATCTCTTTTTTCCCCTCAATAGTTACTCTATTTTTGAAGCCATCTGGCAATACTTACAGATCGATCGGGTTTAAATGGGCCAAAGCTGGTTTTAATCGGCAAAAGCAAAACTATTGACATTAAAGCTGATTTGATCCAGTTTGAACCAGGCTGCTTTGACAACTGACTTTAAACTGGTTTGATTTAGTTAGAATCTCTTTGTTAAGAATCATTAATTGTTCTGCCAAGAATCTTTTTACACCATTTCCCCCTAATATGAAGCAGTGTCACCTGACTGAATCCGGTTTCCTTCTTCTGACCCACTGTGATTCATGTTGGTCGGACCCAGTCAGGACAAGTGGGAAGCAGGTTTATCTGGTCTCAATCAGCGTGAACTGCTCTCAATTTGATTTGTCCCAAGTTGGAGCATTTTAAACTGTTATCCAATCTGATCCAGAAAAGCTGGATTTGACCTGGTTAGAACCAGTTAAAAACTGAGGTTGGGGCAGCCGGGTGGCTCAGCTGGTTAAGCATCTAACTCTTAATTTTGGCTCAGGTCACAATCTCACACAGTTAGTGAGTTCGAGCCCCACGTCAGGCTCTGTAACAGTGCAGAGGCTGCTTAGGATTCTCTCTCTCTCCTGTTTATCCTCTCTCTCTCTCTCTCTCTCTCAAAATAAATAAATAAACTTTTTAAAAAATTGACTTTAACCACCTTGGGATCCATTTGCTACTATGATAGCTGCTTCCCCTTAGAAACCAGACATTCAGACATGGCTGTGCTAGTCTGAGACTACTGTGAACCTACTGACCCGGATGAGTCGGTTAGAACTCTTCAGTGTGATCTGATACGCTTAAAGAATATGAGGATGGTAGAAATCCATATTTCACAGGTTAGGGAGAAATCCAGGGTACGGAGAAAAGGCCGAGTAGGGGGGATGGAAGGTGCTACACTCTTCTAGATACACATCTAAATGGAGAGTTGGGGTCAAGAAATGATTTTTTAAAGAAATATGGGTTAAGGCCCCAGAAGAGGTAGGAAGACGTAGAATAGAGGGACTGGGTCAGAAACAAAGTAGGGACCAATGGATACTGTAGTTAGATCGGGGGAAGAGGAGAATCATGTGGATGCAGTAATGGTTAGTTTTAAGATCATATGAGGAAAATTTTAATTTTTCTCATGTAATTGTAATTTTGGCTAAACAATTTACATAGCTGATTATAATCTTTTGATAATTCTATCTATTTTCCAATAGTCAGTCCTCCACTTCCCCTGAGTCATTTGGAGAGCACAAGCGCCCCCATGTCCTTCCTCACCATGCCTTCCTCATCACCAATGAAGGATGCGAAAACAAGCAAAAGGCTGGGGGACATCACCGGCCAAGAGAAGACAATTTGCAAAAGCTCACAACGGCCCCTCCGGAGACCCTACCAAAAGGACACATGTTCTGGGCTATAGCCAGCGACCGCCTCTTCCGCCACTTCCTGCTGTCATATAACACATGACAGGGCTCTGCCGATGGCCATCATCACCCAGCGCCTTCAACAGAGGAGACCCAACTGTTGGGTGACCATATGTGTGCTCAAGACAATCCTGGTTTCCATCTGAGGTCCAATGTCATTATTTTGTTTTAAAATTTTTAATGTTTATTTTTGAGAAAGAGAGAGAGAGAGACCGAGTGTGAGTGGGGGAGGGGAAGGGAGAGACAGAGACAGAGACAGAATCTGAAGCAGGCTCCAGGCTCTGAGCTGTTAGCACAGAGCCCGACGAGGGGCTTGAACTCATGAACAATGAGATCATGACCTGAGTCAAAGTTGGACCCTCAACCGACTGAGCCACCAGGTGCCCCCCAGTGTCATTATTAACAGCATCCCCTTTCCCTCCCAAACTTGTTCCAGTTTGGGCATCAAATTACATGGTCAAGCGGCCTACGGTCCATTCTCCTCCTGTCTGTCTCCTCTCTCTCTCTCTCTCTTCTCTTCCACAATGATTGCGTGCATTCTCATAATTTAAAATTCTGTCTCGTTGAAGATAACTCCAGAATTTTCATCTCCATCTTTTTTGCCTTGAGTTCCTGTTCATAATCTCCACTGGGATACTAAAACCATAATCCACGTAGGACTGGCGGACTTGTCGCAGCCTGACGGGTGTTGCTTTCCCCTCATTGCCTTCATCCGCCCCAGCCACCCAGAGATGTGTCACCTGAGTAGTTACTGAGAGCAGCCTCCACACTAAAGAAAAATAGGAAATATGTGTTCCCATGTTGGAAAATAAAAGGGTATTTGCACATGTTGCCAGGGTTCCTCTGGAAAGCATCCGGGAATCGTTCCAGAAATTCCATTTCCAGGTGTGTGTTTCTCTAAGGAAACATCGTGCAGCTGAGAAGGAACACGGGGCATGGCGCGGCTGTCTGTAGGCGTTGCTACGGCAGACCGGCCTTCTTGTGGAATAGCAAAAGAGGGAGTCATGGGGAAAACCCGGCATGAACGGGCAGAGCATACACCCCACCCCTGAGGAAGCCATCATCAGGTAGCGGACAGGTTTTTCAGAGTGTGCATTAAACAGGCCACCTTCCCCGGCTGCCGACCCACAGCCAGGACCTGCTGGACAGGGAGATGTGCTCCACCCCGGGATCAGGGGCCAGCCCAGGTTTCTGCTTGGCCCCGGGAACCCGCTCCCGGCTCTTCTGTTTGGACTTTACCCTTGAGAGAACCGGGTGCCTGCCCTCTTTGGGAGCTTGAGAAGAAGCCCGGAGACAGGTCAGAATCGTGGGGCACAGAGGCTGACGCTGCAGTTCCGGAGATGGGTGGCTCGTCCAGAGTCAAGGCCTGGGCTGATCCATAAACCTCAGCTATGGAGAGAAGGGGCGAACTATGTGCATCTATTCACCTAGGAGAAGGAAATGCTTGAGGTGCACCTTTTTCTTTTAATGAAGTGTGGGTCGAATTCCACTGACAAAATGATTTTAAGACCACTTACTGGAATAACAGAAGAAGAGAAAAGCAAACTTAAGTGGGTTTTGTTTTGGTGGGGTTTCCCCAAAGGCAGACCCCGAGATGAGGATTCCAGGACGTGGAACTTACTGGAGAGGTGATCTTGGGAAGCACATGACGGGGTGTGGCAGAGGCAGGGAGACAGGGAAGAAAGGAAGGCCGATGGAGGCCGTGTTGAGGAGTAGATGACCATGGTGGACGCTGGCGCACAGCTCTGCTGGGGACCCTCTGGGAAACTGCAGCGCACTGCAGAGTCGTCCTGCAGAGAGAGGCAGGGGGAGGTTTCCATCCACCAACTCCCGGCCCTCAGGGCTAGTGGGTCACTCTGGTAGCGCTGACTCACTGGCACCTCTGGCTGGTTGCCCACCCGGAGGAAGTGCACTTCTGGGCTGGAAACTGCTCTCAGCTGGAGAGATCCAAGAAAGCATTCTTAAGTGGGGAAGGACCTCTAAGGCAGACCCCGGGGATGTGGTTGGGGGACCAAGAGCGTCTCCTAAAGAGAACCCTCCCCACCACACACACACCTTCTGGATGGTGATCCCGAAGAGGACGAAGGGAGGGCAGCAAGAGAAAAGTAAAGCTGGAGAACGAAGACGTAGGAAAACTCGTGGCTTCTGCCTCACATCAAAGCCTAGACTTGAAAGCTCAGACATTTAAGCTTCCAGGTGAATTGCTTCTGTCCCGGTCCACTTGTGCTCCTCCCCTTCCCTCCCCCGCCCACAGCTGAAGTAAGAATCCATTTACAGGGGCTGGGCAGGAGGGCTGGAAGCCGAGCATGTCCTCGTAACTCTTCCCTAAGTGACGATGGCTCTTCCCAGCCCCGTTAGACCGGCAGGAGCATCGTGGCAGCCACATGCAGAATTCACAAGCAGGGGACCTCTAACTGCCTTCACCAGGACTTTAACTGATAGGTGAGCAGGCCTCACGGGGCCGTAGAATCTCCCGTGGTGAGGCCAGCTGGGTGCAAGGCCTGCTCCCACCCCCTGCTCCTGTAATTTCTTAGGCAAATTTTCCCATCTTTTTATGTTGATGTTTACTCATCTGTGAAACTGAGTAAAATAACAGCCAACTTCTCTCTCTCTCTCTCTTTTTTTTAACATTTCTTTTTTTTAAATTTTTTTAAACATTTGTTTCTTTTTGAAAGACAGAGAGACAGAGCATGAGCAGGGGAGGGGCAGAGAGAGAGGGAGACACAGAATCTGAAGCAGACTCCAGCCTCTGAGCTGTCAGCACAGAGCCTGATGCGGGGCTCGAACTCACGATTCACAAGATCATGACCTGAGCTGAAGTCAGCCGCTTAACCGACTGAGCCACCCAGGCACCCCAGTAGTCAACTTCTCATGGGGTTGCTTGAGAGTTAAATGGGACAAGGCATGGAAAGCCCTTATCACAGTATCTGGCACACAGTAAAACCTCAATAAATTCTAGCTATTATAATTTCTCACTCATTCAACAAATATTTATTAAGTCTCTCCCATGTGTCAGATCCTATTTCAGGCACCAGTGATGTATCAGTGAACAAACAGAGTCAACCCTTCCCATGAAATATGTATTCTATTGCCTTAGAGAGAGACAATAAACAAACACATTAATGACCATTATACGTTCAGGTAACAATAAGTGCTTGAGATCTGAATTATATGAAGATGTGATGAGGCGGAGATCCCTGACAGCATTGTAAGCAGTAGGTAGAGGAGATATGAATGCCATGCGGTGAGAATACAGTCAGTGGGCTGACAAAAAGCACAAAGGTTGGTGTGGTGAGAATGGAGGGCAAGAGAGGAGGTGAGAGGGGGAGGCGGCTATGGTAAGGAATTTGGTTCTCATTCTAAGTTTTGAGCAGGGTTTGACAATGACTTGATTTGCGCTTTTGAAAAATATCTTCTGGCAGGGCACCCGAGTGGCTCAGGTGCATCTGACTTCTGCTCAGGTCATGATCTCACGGTTCGTGGGTTCGAGCCCCATGTCAGGCTCTGTGCTGACAGCTCAGAGCCTAGAGCCTGCTTCGGATTCTGTGTCTCCCTCTCTCTCTGCCCCTTTCCGTTCACACAGGGATAGCAGAGAGGACACAGAGGAATGAGCTGTGAGCCTACTGGAGTAGGTCCAGTGAGAGATGGCCATGGTTCAGATGGGTAACAATAGTAAAGATCTAAATGTGTCAGAATGTTGTGTGGTGGTTGAATCTGGCATGTATTTTGCAGATGGATCCAACCACACTTATTGATGGTTTAGATGTGGAGTGTAGCTCAAAGAAAAAACTCGGTGATAATGTATAGGCTTGGAGCCTGAGCATCTGGGTAAACAGCGGTACCCTTAACGGAGAGAAGGGCAAACTAGAGGAGACATGTATAGTGTTTGTGTGGGGAGGGGGGGGTTGTGGGAAATCCAGAATTCTATTTTGAAGATGCAAACTTTGACCTATCCAATATGTGTCCAAGTGGACATGGTAGGAAGGCGGTTGGTTTAGGGGAGAGGTCTGTGTAGGCTGGATAAATGCTTGGGGTCATTAGCATATGAGTAAGAGACTGGGTAAGACCACCTAAGGAGTGAGGGAAGATAAAGAACAAGTCTGATGACTGGGCTCTTGAACAACCCAACATTGAGAGGGAAAGGAGAGAAGTAGGAGCCAGCAAAGGGCATGAAGGAGCGACCAGTGAGTATAAAAAGGGATATTACAACCTATTGGTATGCCAATGAGATGAATCACTATAAATGGATCAGTGATACAAGAGAAAGATGCAAAGTCCTTGAGTGGGAAGAGGGGATAAGACCCTGTGCACAAGTGGTGCATTGTCCTGAACAGAGGCAGTGACAGGTCATCCTTTGCAACAGGAAGAAATGCAGAGGCTAGAAATACAGCTGCATGAAATATTCCTGTATGCTTAGGGCAACTGCTTCTTTTTTCTAGAAAATTCCCCCAGATTCAAGTTAAGAACGTATTAAATGGCTCAGCAGGGACTGGAGGTTTTGTGCTGCCTGCCAAGCAATGATTTGGGGTTCACAGCCAATCCCAAGACAGTGAAAGCAGGGAACATGAGGTCAAAGAACACATTTTTTCCCCATCCTTGTAGGCCTTCAATAAATGTTGGATTGACTCCAATTATGAGAAATTAAAATCCATTTGTTGAAGACTTACTTAAAAGATACTTACAGATGGTGCAGAAAACCATTTTCTGAGGGATTAATATAGCTTCCACAGTCTTCTGAAGAAATCTGTCCACAGATAGAAAATGTGGAAGGACAGAAGCCTCCACCATAGACAACTTGGATTGGTTTACTGATTTGGTCTCTATTTAAAAAAATGGCATCCTTTTGGCTAGTATCCAAAATATATAAGAACTTATACAACTCAACACCCAAAAAACAAATAATCCAATTTAAAAACAGGCAGAAGACATGAACAGACATTTCTCCAAAGAAGGCATCCAGATGGCTGACAGACACATAAAAAGATGCTCAACATCACTCACCATCAGGGAAATGCAAATCAAAACTACAATGAGGTATCACCTCACACCTGTCAGAAAGACTAAAATCAAAAACACAAGAAACATCAAGTGTTGGTGAGGATATGGGGAAATAGAAACCCTAATGTAGTATTGGTGGGAATGCAAACTGATGCAACCACTGCAGAAAACAGTATGAAGGCTCCTCTAAATATTAGAGATAGCGCTATCCTACCATCCAGTAAATGTGCTACTGGATATTTACCCAAACAACACAAAAACACTGATTTGAAAGGATACGTGCACCCCTGTGTTTATGGCAGCAGTATTTACGATAGCCAAGCTATGGAAGCAGCCCAAGTATCCATCCACAGACGAATGGGTAAAGAAGATATGAAGTACATATACAATGGAGTATTATTCATTCATAAAAAAAGAACGAAATCTTGCCATTTGCAGCAACATGGATAAGTCTACAGAGTATACTGCTAAGTGAAATAAGTCAGTCAGAGAAAGCCAAGTACCATATGACTTCATTTATATGTGGAATTTAAGAAACAAAAAATAAATGAACAAAAGAAAGAAAAAAGACAGAGGGACAAGCCAAGAAACAGACTCTTCACTGTAGAGAACAAAATTATGGTTACCAGAGGGAAGGAGGGTAGGGAATGAGTGAAATAATTGATGGAGATAAAAAGTACACTTATCATGATCAGCACTAAGTAATGTGTAGAATTGTTGAATCACTATATTATACACCTGAAACTAAAAACCACTGTATGTTATCTACCCTAGAATTAAAATTTTGAACTTTAATATATCAGAGCAAAACACTTTGCTAATGAAGTCACCACATGTTGGAACATTTGATGATGATAATGATGTTTGTATTAAAAAATATGGCATCTTTTAGTCCCACTTACTAATCTTAATATTAGATTGCAAACTCCCTGAAAAAAAGAGGCCAGGTCAATACTCTGTGGCTTCCCCAACTACCCAGGTGCATAGCCAATGTGTGTTAGTGGATGTGATGGGGCTTGCTGCTCACAGTCATTAGACAGGAAGAACAGATACCATAGAGATTAACAGAGACCCTCTTCACATCATGGCCCCTTAAAAGCTTATCATTAAACCCCAAGCCTAGACCTCAAATACCTCTGATAGACTTTTGAAGTTAACAACGAGAAACAGCTTCCACATAGGAAAGTCTGGAGTTCTGGTATATTTCCCTGGCCATGTCGCACTTCCCGCAGTGGTAATTGTGAGACTTTCCTACTAAACTCATTATTTTGGGAAGATGAGTAATACTTTAACCAAAAGTTTTACTTTCAGCCTATCCATCATGCTGAGGCAGATCATTCACTTTGTATCTGAAGCCACTTACAACAACTCACTTATAGCAACCCATGAAGGTCCACACTGGGTCGACAATCATGCATGGTCCCTTGATCCGCTGGGGTGATAAGACTTTAATCAGAAAAAAAAAAAAAAAACCTTGAGATTTCCTGGTCCTTCGAGAACTGTCTTATCCATAGACACTCTCTCCTTCCCTCTCCCACCACCCCGTTGGATCCTGTTGCCACTTATAAACTACTCTGTTCCCCATTCCCATTACCTCCACACCCAAGAGTCCCACTTCTCTGTGGCCTTCTATGAGGGCTATCAGACCCATGGACTATTTTCTCCCAAGGAGAAACTTGGATCAAGTTGCTCTTCGAGAGTTAATTCAACACCTCAGGTTAGTGACAGACACTCCCACCTCTCAGAAGGTGAAGCCCACAGGTCAGAGCAAGACTCTGAATAAATTGCCCGATTACATTAGCATATCTAAAGAAAGAATGCATGGAAATCAAGTGGAAGTAGGTCAGCTTGGAATCTAGAAAAATCCTGGTGAGAGGGCACACTTAGAAGTGCATATCCATGCCTTGCTAAGAGAGTCTGTCCCGAACATCACCTGTGGCCAATTCCTCACAATCACCCTCCCACTGATGAAGGAGGGGAACTCTGCAAACAGCTATGGAGTTCCCAGAATTGACCACTGGTAGACCCAAATACTGCTTCCTCGTCTCTGATCTGCCTCTGCTGCAGAAGAAGAAAATCAAGACTGAGATCTCGGTTTGTGGATTTGAGCCCCTCTGACAGCATGGAGCATGCTTGGGATTCTCTCTCTCTCTCTCTCTCTCTCTCTCTCTCTCTCTCTCCCCCTGCCCCTCTCCTCTCTCTCTCTCTCTCTCTCTCTCAAAATAAGTAAATAAGTAAAATTTAAAAAAAAAGAATGAGAATGAAGTGCACACAGGACGAAAGGTCCTAGTGCAGGGAAGCAATTACTCTGTGAGATGGGACAAGGGGCCAAGAACAGTAGGGGTCACCAAAACTAGGCTCAATAAAACTATCCAGACACCAACACCCTCCTTTAACCACACCTGGTTAGAGAACTTTTTAAATTACTTAGTGCAGAGGAATCTAGTCATTCATTTTATTTACTTAAAAAAATTTTTTTAACGTTTATTTATTTTTGAGAGGCAGAGACAGAATAGAAGTGGGGGTGGGGCAGAGAGAGAGAGGAAGACACAGAATCCTAAGCAGGCTCCAGGTTCTGAGCTGTCAGCACAGAGCCTGATGTGGGACTCAAACCTATGGACCACGAGATCATTACCTGAGCCAAAGTCGAATGCTTAACCAACTTGAGCCACCCAGGCACCCCTAGTCATTCATTTTAGAACCCCACCTTGGAGCATGTGTGGCTTAGTACTGGATCAGAGTCCTCAAGAGTACCTCTAGGGTCAGTGATTTGCTGGAAGGATCACAGGACTCAGCATATGGTCACATTCAGAGCACACTCGTGGGATTTCTTACGGTGAAGGGCTAATGGAGCCAAATGGGCAATGGGAAAAGGATATGGGGAGAAACCTGGAGGAAACCAGGTATAAGCTTTCAAAATTCCTCTTAGTGGAGTCACACAGGACAAGCTTAATTCTTTGGGCAATGAGTTCACATCACATAAGGAGTCCTGCTTAGCAGGAAAGCTCATAGAAATTCAGTGCCTGAGGTTTTTATTAGGGACCGGTCACAGAGGCGGCTAACTGTACCAAAATTCCAGATCCCACAAGGAAATCAGGTGTTCAGCACAAACCACCACTGTATAAATAGGTAGGTGCAGTAAGCTACCCTTATCATTTAGGGATACATCAGTTCAGGTAACTGTTTAGAGGCCAACTTCCCACAACCAGCCAAGGGCCAACCTTGCAAGTAGACAAGCAACCTTACGACCTAGCTCTTTCTAAGTAAGGAGAGAGCCGTCTCAGCATCCTGGGTTAACTCTCCTGCACTGATGTATATAATCAAAGAGATCATCCGTAGAGTAATAATATAAAGTTCACACTCAAGGATATAGGTTCAAACGTCATTGATGAATCCTTTGTGGTCTTCATAAAGTCTTAAGATAAAGCACTCCCCCAGATATTGATGTGGACATATTTTTCTACCAGGAGGATCCTATGTGCTCCTGACATCGAGATTCTAGGGCTCCAGGTTGGCAAAACAGAACACACCTCATACACAATCCACCCAGCACTCCTTCCTTCTACCACTACCACGTGCCGGGAACCCTTAGAGAGTCAAGCTTCAAGGCAGCCCATTTGACTTGGAGTGCTAAATATAGTCACAAAAAAATCCCTTATGCACCCTTCTCCAAACCAAAATCTCCCAGCATGGTGGTCCCAAGTCCTGGTTCCCAGATGTGGAGGGAGTCACATTCTTCACCCTGGAGAACTGTTTCAGGGACTCTCCTGCGGACAGCATACAGTGAAGCCCAGAGAGGAGCCTTTTTTCTGAGTCACATGAAGGCACCTTCACACGCCCTTCCCCTTTCCCTGTGCAATGGTCTGTACTCCCACATCCTTCTATGGTGACATTATTTTCTTATTTTTGCCTTTCTGAAGCAAGCTATTACCTTAGCTCAGGCTGGGTCACAGTGCGATTTTCTTTAGACAGTTTCTCAAATATCCTGTGATCTATGAACTCAACTATCCTGAAGCAACCTTGAATCTATGCAATGGTCATGACTCAATTGCTCTTAGACCCAAGGAAATCCTAATTCCCAGACCCATTTGCCCAGTTTATTTTTCTTCTCTTTTTCAAAGGACAGAGTTTAGGGAAGCAGTGAGAAGAAATTAACCCTCTAAAGTCTACTGGCTCAATCAGTCCATTCATGGAAGCCAGATTTGGGTACATTTCCAGATCCAGAACATTACCCCAGTAGGAATTCCCCTTCTGGTTTTTGTTTCCTTCTAAATTTAGAATCTGGGCTGTGTATGTGTGAGTGGGGAGGTGGGAGGGGGACGTCAGGACAAATGACATCACGTAGACCCACAAGAACAGATGTCTGGGCTCTCCGTGCTCCATGAACTCAGTTTCATGCCATCTACTGGGATGGAAACTCACCAGGCCATCAGGAGGGAATTTCTGAGATGAGCGGGTGGAGCTGCACTGCTTTCCTTTGATTAAAACAGGAAGGGCCTGGGTTGGAACATGTTAGTGACATCCAGAAACCGGCATGGAAAGTCAGTGCTCAAACCCACGGTAGGTAGGAACTCTAGTCCCCTGAGCAGATTTGTAAGGGAAATGCTGAAATACTTTTTTCACTCCACTGCCCACCCCCACCTCCAGAAAGGCACAGGATATTTTTAGCAGGAAAACTAAGTGCCCCATAAAAATGGACATAAAAATATCATACAGGGGACAGGGTACCCTCCCACCCGTTACCAAGAGATCCCCGGAGTGACCATTAAATTAAATACGCTTCAAAGCCAGTATTGGAGAAGTGGACAGGTGCAGGCCAGCACTGGTCTGAAAAGACCTGGGAAGGAAATAGGAAAAAAAAGAAGAAGAAGAAGAAGAAGAAGAAGAAGAAGAAGAAGAAGAAGAAGAAGAAGAAGAAGAAGAAGAAGGAGAAGAAACTGGCCCAAAGAACCCCACAGGTAAGTAAGCAGGGGGCGAGTGAGACCGGGTAGAAATGTACATGCACACTGCGTGCCTCTTCCTCATCTCAGGGCCATTCATTTGCCAATCTAATGACCTCCCTTCTGAGAGTTCATTTCCCAGACCCTTTCTGTGGGATCCGACATAGTCAGTCCTTCTGTCCCCAGCCTCTGTGGAGCTGTCCTACCTTCATGTCTTCCACATCTCTGCCCTAAGCTTACCCCAGGCCCTTGCTTTCGGCCCTCAGGGAGAGTCACTTCCGGTTCCGGCCCAAATCCCAGGATCCACCTTCTCTTCCTCTCGCACTCCATGTCCAGTCTGTCAGCAAATCCTGTTGGCCCAACTTTCAGAACATGCTGAGGTCTGACCACTTTCACCCCCTCCGTGGCTGCGTGCTGGTTTGGGCCACCGTCAGCTGTCACCTGGATTACTGCGCCCACTGCCCGATTCCTCACCTTACTTTGCCCTTGCCCCTTTGGACCGTGGACCCCAACATGGAAACCAGGCAGATTTTGTTGAAATGGGAGTCAGATGAGGTCAATCTCTGCTCAGGACCTTCCAACTTGGGATGGCGTTCTAGGCCCCAAGAGGTCCAGTCCTTCCTCTGTTGCCTTTACCCCCCTTCTCGCTCCCCGCCCCCCTCCCAGGTGCACTCCTGTCTCCAGCCCTTGCTCCTGCTCTTCCTTCTGCCAGAAGCACTTTTCCCCAGATGTCCCCAGGTTTTCTCCTTCCATTTCTTCAGGACTCTACTCGAATGTCATTGTCTTGGTCATTCCATGTAAAACTGCAGCCACCTTGACGTCTCTATGCTTCTTCATTTCTCTCCAGGGGCTTATCATCGCTAACCCTACCTAAAGTGAATTCTTTATCCTACTTATTATCTGCCCCTCCCCACTAGGAGTAAGCTCCATGAGCAGAGATCTTCTGTCTCTTTTTTTTTGCTTTTGCAGCTACATCTCCAGCAGAATCTTTTACTGAATAAATTGAATGGACGAATGTGTTAAAGTTCCATGCTAAAAATCCACAACCACTCCTGAGTTCCCTGCTTTAAAATATGACATCGGGGGCGCCTGGGTGGCTCAGTCAGTTAAAAGTCTCCAACTTTGGCTCAGATCATGACCTCACATTCGTGGATTTGAGCCCTGCATCGGGCTCTGTCCTAACAGCTCAAAGCCTGGAGCCTGCTTCTGATTCTGTGTCTCCCTCTCTCTCTGCCCCTCCCCCTCTCATGCTCTGTCTCTCTCTGTATCAAAAATAAATAAAACATAAAAAAATAAATAAATTAAAATACTGACACCACTACTCATCCCATGATCCTGACCTGCTTGCATCTAAACAGATGCAACTCCATTGTGCTGTTTCTTTGCACAACGGGGGGCTTACATATGATGACTTAACTCAGTCTCTGCTCAAGTCAGAAAGCCATGACAAACCTCTCCAAGTGATACAAGCCAAATGGCTTTCACAAACTCCAACCATTGGGGCACCTGGGTGGCTCAGTCGGTTAAGTGGCCAGCTTCGGCTCAGGTCATGATCTCACGGTTCATGGGTTCGAGCCCTGCATCAGGCTGTGTGCTGACAGCTCAGAGCCTGGAGCCAGTCTTCAGATTCTGTGTCTCCCTCTCTCTCTCTGACCCTCCCCTGCTCACGCTGTCTCTCTCTGTCTCTCCAAAACAAAAACAAAAACAAAAAAAACATTACAAACTCCAACCATTTACTTCCTCCTTTGTGAAATGGGTGTAGAAACACCACTTCCTTTAAGTGGTTGTTGGGAGGATGGTGAGGTGATTGGCCAATAGAATTTCTCCTGGTGCCTAACACAAAGTAGGTGCTCAGTTAACACCACGTCCCTTTTCTACTGTGTGTGTGTCTTCTGAATGCCCTGTAGGGCTGCTGGACCCTCTAGAGGGTCTTTCCCTCCAGTCCCTTCACTGAGCAATTGCTTTGTTTATGACTACACTATTTTTTCAGGTTATTCTCTGGTTCAAAGATCCACACCTTCCTTCTGAAGAGACCGTTTCATTAAACCCAATTTTGCAGAGTTAAATAATATCAAACCAAGTGAAATCCTTCCACGTGGCCAGCCTAAGCAAGCCAGTTTCTTCCTAGAAGCTTCTCAGTAAGCACTTGAGTGGGGATGGGGGTCCAGCCCACCACGAAGCGTGGGGTCAATTCATCAGCCGAGCTCTCTGGAGCCCTTATTGGCTTCTAAGCCCTACCTGCTCTTCCTTGTCTCTGACCCATTGTGAAAGCTGCCTTCTCCCCAGTCTAGAATGCCCGATGCCTCTTTTCTCTCCTCCTCCTCACCTATCACCTATCATATACCTTCAGGACCTTTAAGGCAGGCCCTCCTTTGAAAAGCCCACTGCGCCCCCTGTCAAGGCTTAGCTGCCCCTCTCCTATGCTCCCACCACATCATCTGCTCACCAGAGCACGAACCATGCGGAGGGGAATCTGCCTGTGCAGTTGGTCATCTGCCTCCCCGACCAGGGCTGTGAGTCCTGCTGGACAGGAACTGCGTCTTGTTCATCTGTGTGAACTCAGTACCTAAGACAACATATGGCACAAGGTAAGTGCGGAATAAATGCTTATCGGGTGAATGAGCAAATGAGTGGGTGAAATGGTGGCCGACTCAATCGTAACTGAAGAAATGCAACACGCCACCAGCCCAAGGGGAGGTGTGCGAGGCATGGAGAGGCCGGAGTCCATGCTTCTCAGAAACAGACCCAGGAGGGCACCATCCCGCCAGCCCTCTGCCCAGGCCCTCTCCCCTTCTCCACGCACACATTTGTTTTCCTGTCCTGGCGGCTTTGGTTCTCCTCTCCGTGCCACCGAGTCCCAAAGCAATGGTCCTAAATTCTGTGCCAAACTTGAGACAAGGTTTTCTTGCCTACAGCTTCTTCATTCAAATTGTTACAGCCACTCCTTCCTCCACAAGAGATCTCTTGCTTCTCTGGATTCAGGGAGTGTTTGCATTCCAGGAGCAAGTAACGCTGGCCCAGGCTGCATTCTGATCCTCCCCAATGGAAAGGCTGCTCCTGCTACAGTGTGTTCCAGAAGGATTTTTAGCAGGTTTGGTAAAGGTAAACACATCCCCAATTGCCATGGAGATGTGGCGTTTCATAGTCACAGAGGACAGAGAAGCAAAAATTAGAGTTACTTGCCTTGCAATGTAGTAGAAAACGTAAAAGCCCAGAGTCTAGATGTGTAGGGCAGGTGTGGGGAACTTCTGGCCTCCAGCTGTTGGCTCAATTTTCTTCCAACCTTCGGCAAACACAACAAACTGTGGTTACATTAACAAAGAAAGATGCTTATCAGTCGATACCACTGTCTGGAAATTATCCAGAGCCAACGGGAAGGCACACGTGTGGTGATGCATTTTACAAGCACACTCTCATTGTCCTACTCCATTTCAGAATTCCTTTGGCCTTCTTCCCTTTCAACTCAACTCTCTTTTTCTCCAGAACCTGTGCAAAGTTTGAGAGGAAGTCTTTTTGCTTTGGTCTATATTGTTGACTGAAGCCATAAAGTCACCAGACGTGAGAACTGGAAAGATCCTTAGAGATTATCTGGTCTAACCCCTTCATTTTATGGGTGAAGAAACTGTCGGTGCTGACTTTAACTTTAAATTTTATGAGGCCTATTTGTGTTGACAACATGATTGATTGCTCTGCTTCTGAGACTGAAGATCTGCAAGGGGAAAGGGGCGGTGGGGGGGGGGGGGGAATGTCAGAGCTCTTCCGGATGGGAGGGAGGTAAGGTAAGAGCTTTCACAGCTGCAACCTTCCCGGGGCCACCTCCACTCGTTATAAGGCAAGGTCTCTCCACCTGGTGTAAGCCAGCCACCATTGGAATGACTGCAGGGGGCAGCTGCTCCTCTCGGAGAGGAAAGTATTGGAAAGTTAGAAGTGACTCCCTATGACCTATGAGGAAGGCCTGAAGAACCTGGAAGCAATAAGATGCCCTGTCAGTGGCGCTCACTATTTCCAAAGGGGAATTCTCTCTGGGGCAATGGCTGTTTGGACCTCTCGAAATGAATCTGCTCCTGCACTCTGTAGCTGTCCAATCTCCCTCCCTACTGAGCAGGAGGCCACAGAATGTGGCCAGAGAATGTTCCATGGCAGTGAGGCATGGCTTGGTTTAGGAACAGAATACACCTTAGGCTGGGGTGGATGACGGCAGGGGGCTGGAGCTTGAAGTCATTCTGGAAAAGGCACCGAGATCAGAGCTACAAAAGTAAAACTGAAATCTGTTTAAACAGGCAATAGAAACAAGATCGGGAATGGAAAACCTGGCTTCATGTCAACTCTGGTTGATTGGTAGCGTCTGCCTGGAGTACCGTATCTTGAGGGGTTGGGAGGCTGTGCGTCAGCAGAAAGGAGCGCCATTATGGATTCGTGATGCCCGCATTAGGCCCAGGGTGGGGAGGAGTGGCAAGCATCCTGTGTCTTTTTGTTTTCATTTTAGATTTAATTTTATTGTACAGAAGAGTTACATGTATACAGTTTTCAAGGTCAAATAGTGCTTCCAAGGTTTATAATGTAAAGCGGCGGCCCTCTTCCCACAGTCTTGCCCATGAGCCTGGGTAAGAGAGTGTGTGCCATGGAAATACAAGAGTATGGAGATTATCATGTGAAAAATTACGGGTGATTTGAGAGTAAAAGCAAGAAAGTGGGTATTGACCCTGGTGCACATAGAAACTAAACCATAAACCCACTTTTGTAATTCATCCAGGATAACCGAAGAGGGGGGTGGGTTAAATGGTAAACACATCCAACTGCCATAGCAAAGCCCTAAAATGACCACTGGGTCATTATCAAGAGAATGGGGTAGGCAAGTCCCTCAGAGGTGGCGGGGGGTGGGTGTCCGTTCCAGTGGCTGGGGGTGGAGCACCTGGCTCCCAGACACCCTACAATCCTATTTGGTCTGCCAGTTGATGAAGCCACTAGCCGAAACTAGGGACTACAACTCTGACGGACCAGGGAGCAGGGGGAGCCATCACACAGGGCAGGTCTGGAAAGGGCTGGTCATGAGGCAGAGAGAAGCCCTCTCTGTTCATTCCCTGGAGCCGGGCCAGAGGCAAGACCCCAGGAGCAACCTGGGTGCTGTGTGGAGGGATGACTCTGGTCACTCCCGAGGCTGTTAGGGACGCTCTGCCCTGAGATCCCCCTGCCCCTGTCGGGGACCCCAGGGGAGGCTGTGATGCCACCAAGTACCTTTCCTGCATCTGCTCAGATGATCTCTGATTTTCTCCTTTCTAGTCCATAATATGGTGAATTACATTGCTCCATTTTTCAAATGTTGACCCAACCTTACTTTCCTGGGATGAAATCCTCTTGGTCATGATGTATTACCTTTTGATGTAGTACTGGATTTGATTTGCAAAATATTGTTAAGAGTTTTTAAAATCTATGTTCATGAGGGATTTTGGATCGTAATTTTCTCTCTCGTAATATCTTTGGTTTTGGCATCAGAGTAATGTAAAGAATAAACTGGGAAGTGTTTTCTATAAATTTCTGGAAGAATTTATTTAAAATCAGTGGGGTTTTTTTTTCTTAAGTATTTAATAGAATTTACTAGTGATGACATCTGAGCTTAGAGTCTTCTTGGTGGAAAGGGTTTTAAGTAAAAATTCAGTTTCTTTAATGGATATAGAGCTATCTGGCTTATCAATTTTTTTCTTGAATGAGCTTTTGCAGTTTGTGCCTTTCAAGGAATTGGCCCATTTCACTTATGTTGTCAGATTTATGCAGGTAGAGCTGTTCGTGGTATTTCCTTATTGCACTTTTAATATTTGTGGAAATTATAATTATGTCACTTCCTTCTTCTTGATAATAATGAATTGTATCTCCTCTTTTTTTCTTAATCTGACTAGAGATTCATCAATTTTATTGACTTTCTAAAAAACAAATGTTTGGTTCCATTGGTTTTCTCTTTGATTTTGAGGTTTTCTTTATTCTCCTTTTTAAAGGTGGAATCTGAGGTCATTAATTTGAAAACATTCTAATAAATTCCCTCTCAGCACTACTTTATTGGCATCCTACAATATTGATACCTTGTGTTTTCATTTAGTTCAAAATATTTTTAATTGTTTTTAATGTTTATTTATTTTTGAGAGAGAGACAGAGCGTGAGCGGGGGAGGGGCAGAGAGAGAGGGAGACACAGAATCCAAAGCAGGCTCCAGTCTCTGAGCTGTCAGCACAGATCCTGATGTGGGGCTCAAACTCACGAACCGTGAGATCATGACCTGAGCTGAGGTTAGACTCTTAACCAACTGAGCAACCCAGGTGCCCCTAATTCAAAATACTTTTTAATTTCACATTTAATTTCTTCCTTGACCTGTGGGTTATTTAGAAGTATGTTAGTTTCCAAATATTTGGATTTTTTTTCAGATATTTTTCTCTTACTGTTTTCTGATTTAATTCCATTGTCGTCAGAGAACATACTTTGGATGAGTTGAATTATTTTCAATTTATTGAGGCTTGTGTAACATCTCAGAATATCGTCAGTGCACATTCCCTGTGCACTTGACAAGAATTATGTTGTTGGGGGGAGTGCTCCATAAATATGCAAATGCTTTGGTTTATAGCGTTTATTGTGTTTTTCAAGTCTTCTGTGTCCTTATGGATTTTCTACTTGTTCTAGCAATTGTTAAGAGAGGATGTTGAAAACTCTGACTGTAATTGTAACTGCCAATTTCTCCTTTAAGGCCCATCAATTTTTTTACTTGATGTGTTTTGATCCCCTGTTACTCCGTGTAAAAACATTGAGAATTGTTATGTCCGTGGGTGGAATGACTTTCATCTTTCTGGAATGATCCTCTTGACGCTTGCTAAGATTTGCTCTGAAATCTACTTGGTCTCAGGTTGGTATGGTCACGCCCGCTTATCTGGATCAGTTACTTTGGTGTATCATATTTTACCTGTTTTTACCTATTTTACCTTTTGTTTTTAATCTACTGTGTCTTTATATGTAAAGTGGGTTCCTTGCAGGCAGCAAATGGTTGGAACTTATTATTCAATTTGACAATTTCTGCCTTTAAATTTGGTGTCTCTATCATTCTCACCTTATGCTATAGTGACAAGACCCCCCCGCCCTGTTTGGTTTCTATTTGTTCCATCTGTTATTTGTGAAGTTTTCCCTAATTCAATGTTTTTTTAAATATTTATTCATTATTTATTTTTGAGAGAGAGAGAGAGTGCTGACAGCACGGAGCCTACTTGGTGTGCTGTCTTGTTCTCTCTCTCCCCCCCTCCCCTCCCCGCACTTACTCTCTATATCTCTCTCAAAATAAAAATAAACTTAAAAACATAAAATTTCTTATGCATCTGCAGTTATTTTCTTTTTATCATTTTGCATTTTGTTTCTTTACATGAGCTTTCTCTCTTTAAGAAAATTCTTTTAATGTTTATTTATTTTTGAGAGAGAGAGAGACAGAGCGCGAGCAGGGGAGGAGCAGAGAGAGAGGGAGACACAGAATCTGAAGCAGCTCCAGGCTCCAAACTCTCAGCACAGAGCCTGACGCAGGGCTCAAACTCATGAACCGTGAGATCATGACCTGAGCCGAAGTCGGACACTTAACTGATTGAGCCACCCAGGCACTCCTTTCTTTTTGTTTACCAGTCTTTGCAGAAGGTTATTGTGCTTTTCTTTTCTTTTTTTTTTTTAAGGCAGCTTTTAATTTTGCTGATCTCCCTTGTTTGAGAGAGGGAGAGAAAGAGAAAGAGAGAGCAGGGGAGGGGCAGAGAGAGGGGGACAGAGGATCTGAAGCTGTCAGCACAGAGCCAGATGTGGGGCTCAAACTCACATAAGATCATGACCTGAGCCAACATCGGACGCTTAACCTACTGAGCCACTCGGGCACCTTTCTATACTTCTTGATTCCTGATAAATTTATTGCAACATATATATTTCCTTTCAGAGCCTTAAAGAAGGCTATGTCCATACATTTTAACTTAAAATACGTTCACTTTATTCTGTCCTCTGGAATATCTTCGTGAGTTCTTTTTTAATCTAAAGCTTGTTACGTTGTACAGTATTCCCTATGCAGACTTAAGAAATTTGTAAAAGTTATTAACAAGAGTATGCAGACTTTTGGATTTTACGCTACTTGTAGGCTAACAGGGCAGCCAGTCAGTTTCAAGAATGCTGGCAGACATGAGCCTCCTAGATCAGAAACAAAGGACTTAATTACTTCGTTTTCTCATTGGCTCACTTTCCCTCCCAAGCCCCACGAGAGTGATGCGTATGTGGGCCCAGGAGGATGCTGCACCTGCGCAAGTCAAGGGCCTTGAGATTAGGAAACTCTAATCTTTTATAAGGGGCTGTAAGCCAACTGACCTGTGTCCCCGGATGAGACATTATGTTCATTTTACTGGACTGCAGACAAACCTGCCCTTTACCAAAGAGGGAGACACTAATCTTTACTTTCCAGGGCTATTCGCTTATATGAACATCCTTGAAAATACAGTCCAGAACAAAAGCTGACAATGTCTCTACTTGGAAGACATACAGAAACGGAAGAGACCCATGGAGAATCAACATCTAATAATTATTCTTTTGTAATTTATTTGTGTGTGTGTGTGTGCGTGTATTTTTTGTGTGTGTAATGTATTTCTAACATAATTGTGCCACGATCAGAGAACCTAGCCTGGGCATAGAGGAGGCCTGGAAAGGTCTCTGGGAATGAGAGCACCACACATCACAGAACTAACATCATTCCCAGTTCCTTCATCAGGCTTTGCCTCCGTTCAGAGAATCTCCCTTAAATTCTTGGGAAAAAGCGGGTTGTCTTACACTGCAATCCACGGTCATTGAGGGGTTGGGGAGAGAGGGAATGAGAAGGCAAATGCCTTGATGCAGCCGGCCATCATGCGTGTGTTCTCACCAGATTCTCAGCTTGGAAGGGTCGGGGAGCTGCCCTGATATTCTCCCCACGTCTCCAACACTTCCTCTCCCCCCTCATGCACGCCTACATCTGGACTGCTCTTCCTAATTCCCTTTCTACGGAGTGATAGAGCCACAAAAGATCCTGTGGACTTTTCCCTCCACAGCTGCACCTGCTGCCCTACTATGTTCGCATCCCATGCTGCCACGAGCTTCTGCGCCGGCTCTCGACTGTCTTTGGTCGCCTCAGGACCTTCTCAAAGTAATTTTTTTAAAAGACCTTCTCAAAGTTTTTATGTTAGTTCCACAGGCTCTGACTTCTCCTCTATTAATTCCTCAACCCAGCTGCATATTAATTGGATCTAAAGAGTATTTTAAAAACACTAGGGTCCAGATTCTGTTTCTGAAATCACTTGGTCCAAGGAGGACCCCTGATTGTCAATAGTTTTTTAAGGCTCCCTGGCTAATTCTAATGTGTAACGAATGTTTTTAATCAGTGTCTCTAATTTCCTCCAGGATGATTTAGTGGGGAAGGGACCTCACAGCCCGGGTTTTATTTTCCTGTCAGGAACTGGAAACTTGTATTTTGTTTAATGTTCCAATTATTGAACTCATCTACCTAATAAACAACTATTAAAAAACAAATTATCCTGAACATTTGATTAAATTCTCCTAAGCCATTTAAAATGCCGTTACACATTTACTATGGCTGGCTTTTTGAACACCGTGAGTACCGTAAAACTCCCACAAATGCAGGGACGACAAAGCTTATTATTACACTTACCCTTGAATGTATTCTAAATCCTCAGAACAATGGACTTATTCATTTCTTTGATAATTTATGTGCTTGTTTTATACCTTCCTAGGGGATATTAGTATACTTATTTTAATATCTTTCTAGGGTTTCAGTAATATATTTTTATTTCTTCCCAGGGGTGGAGTAATATTACTAGACCTGAAAGAAAAAGAACACTTGCTCAGCCCAGCCGAGGCTACAGGATCCGGGTGACTGGCCGATCCAGTTTTGGTCTGGGCACAGGGTCCGTCAGCCTACATTCACTTCCAGTGTTACCACGACATGACTTTTAAAGTCACTCCTCCACTTGGGTTTTATTTATTTTACACTCTGGTGTCTTTCAGGAAATGATGTACTTTTAAGTCTCGCTTTGCCAGATTTACAAAACCCAATGTCCTATTGGCAGGATATATTGACTTGGTCTGTAACCTTTAAAAAAAATCATGTGTTCCTCACTTGTATTTTATTAAAATGAGTAGGGCCATCAAGTGGCTTCATTTCCTGTGAGATAAGGCGTTGGGCATTGGGACTGGGTGGTATATTCTTCCATTTTGGGACATTTGACTAATTCATCTTGTTGGGAGGACCCTGTTGAAACTTTCTCCTACTTGGTAATTTTGTGTGATCACGGATCCTGATTGTTAGAACTGCTTTCCATGCAAATTATGATAAGTTAATCCTAGTGCCAAACAGTTCTCTTCTTGATAGGGTTTCTGTTTTTTTCCTTAGATTATTGGTTTATTTAGTTCCATCATTTTACTTTTTCCTCAGAAATATGTGCATAAATATGTATGTATTTTTATAAAAAAACAGTAATTTAAAGAAACAAAATATCCACATGTAAACAATGGCCACTTGTTAAAATCCATTAACAAGAAACAAATCCATAATCGATTATCCGTTTTTTTTGTTACAACGATATTTTTGTACTCATTACGTTAACTTCTCTCTTTTGAGAATAATGACAAGCTCGTGGTCTTTCATAGACTCGACTTGCCCCAAATGACCATAATAACAACATTATTTTGTACAACTTGGTCAATGGAAACCTTTAAATTTGAATCGTTTAGCCTTTTGGTGTTGCCCCTACACATATTTTAATATAAGATCCTAGCTTTCCGGTGACAACAGGACGTCCCAGGCTCACTCTGATTTTTTCCCCTTCTCAACACAAGGAGCCCTCTGTCCTCTGGGAAGCCCTGCTTTTTTCCCCTAGACAATAGGATGAGTGCAGTGGCCACAGGAGGGTGCATAGGAAAGAGGAACGAAAGTCCCACCACTGCCATTGAGCCCTTTGCACTGGAAAATGTGACTTTAAAAAGTAAACCAAAGTTTCCAGTGATTTTCAAATTTAAAGATGCACGGCTGTAGCCCACTTTTCTTAGAGTAAATGTTATCTCCTGATTCTAAGACTTTCTCCTCAATAGCAATAGCCAGTTCATTAAATATATGTACTCCTAATACAGTCCAAGCACTGTCCCTACTTTGAGGAACTCACAGTTTAGTAGGTGATAAGCCGGATGTAACTTGTCTCTACTCTCTTTGCCATAGGGCTTTAGACATTACTTGTCAGAGTATTTCCTTTTCCTTGGCACCTAATCCTCCTGAGAGTAACTTCATAAGATACAGATCAACATAGAGATTTAAAAAAAAATTTTTTTAACTAATGTTTATTTTGACAGAGTGAGAGCGAGAGCAAGAGAGCGGACAAGCTGGGGAGGGACAGAGATAGAATCCCAAGCAGCATGGAGTCTGACACAGGGCTCAGTCCTATGAACCCTGAGATCACGGCCTGAGCCAAAACCAAGAGTCAGGTGCTCAACCAACTGAGCCAGCCAGGCACCCCTGGAGATTTTAAAAAATAGCCACAGAGGTCTGGAAAGACTGAGATAGAAAGATGGTGGCTGGAGACACTCAGAACCAAGCGAAACAGAGACACAAAGAGGTTAATGGAATGAGAAGGAAGGAGAGATGGGTTTTAGTGAGGGGAGTGGGGGAAGGGAGAGGACACGGAGAAGGCGGAGCAGGGAAAACCAAGGAGTTTACAGAAATATTTGGGACAAAAAGGAGCCGGAAAAAAATGGAGGAAAGAAGATAGATCTAAAGAAAATAATTGATTTTGAGAAAGGATTTACAGCAAGATGTGAGAAGTGGGGAGAGATACCGAGACAGTAAGGGGGAAAATGGACAGGAGGAGACAGAAAGGTAGAAAGGAAAACTCACCCATACGGTTCCTTTCTTAGACCATAAATATAAGCCATAGATTCATTGACAGAAAAACAACAACAGCAGCAGCAGCAGAAGAGCTGGAAGGAATTTAGTTGAACTAAAATTAAGAACGAAGCTCCATGGCACATCTCAGTTTTGCTTGATTCCTTCCAGCTCTGGTCATCAAGTCCTCATGTTTCCTACAGCATCTTCATGCCCATTTTTGCCCATCTTTTTATTTTACTTTTTATTTTTAATGTTTATTTTTTAGAGAGAGAGACAGAGACTGAGAGAGACAGAGTGTGAGTGGGGAGGGGCAGAGAAAGAGAGAGAGAGAGAGAGAGAGAGAGAGAGACATGCTCCAAGCTCTGAGCTGTCAGCACAGAGACCGACGTAGGGCTCAAACTTGTGAACCGTGAAATCATGACCTGAACCGAAGTCAGATTCTTAACCACCAGAGCCACCCAGATGCCCCCATTTTTGGCCATTTTAGAGTAGTAGGTAAGCTTTGTAAGTTCAGCCACTGGGTCTAACTTTCTATAATCCGTGGTGTTGAAGATCTCCACAATCCTACATTAAGTGCTGGGACTGGCTGGAAGTCAGCGGTCTCACTTGCCCCACACCTGGCCGTCAGTGCTGTCCTGTCACCGTTCACGGTGTGGCCAGCATCCTTTCCACAGGGCAGAAGCCAGAGTGTTAACTATTGTTAAAATAAATACTCAACGCCTTCAGTCTCTGCGTCTCGATCTTACAAAAGGCTCTGCCACTGGCCACCTGTCTTTCTCGCCGTCCAGTTGTCTATTCGGCCGGACGATGCAACCACTGCTGCAAGTAGGAACGTTGTTGGAAGAGTGGCTACCAGTCCTGCTAGTCCAATGGCAGCCTAGGGAGAAAGGCAGAGACCTGGGACATTTGAAAAATGCATAAAGTCAGCATTTGCAAAGCCTATTACGGAAACTTTCCTTGGATTCTTATTTTCTTGTTGTAAGCCATTTCTCCTTGTTAGTAGGGGCTTATATTGCCTGCGGTCTGATCAGCTTGATTTTCTCAGGGTGATGGGCTAAAGTGGATTCCTTTCTGGACCACAGGAACAGGCCAAGGGACTCGTGGCTCCAATGTCAGCATCTACCGAAGCATTAGCCCCAAGTTTTGGTATGATTAAGAGTCATCTGGGAGCCTATTAGAAATGCTGGGATCCACCTGCAGGGATTTGATCCAAATAAAGGGGACGAGGGCAGGCATCTGAATTGTAAGGTTCCCCTGCGTGATTCTGATAAGGGCATCTCCATGCCATTCTCTGAGAAGTGCTCCCCAGAGTAATGTCGGTAGGTCTTTGCTTATGTTTTAGAAGGGATCTTGCCTGCTTATGTCAGACACAGATACTTCAAGTCTTCCTCCAGACCACATATCCTGCTGTCGCCATATTCAACATCAGATCTCAGCCTGGATACACTGTTAAACTTGACCTGCAGAGTTGCTATAATCTAATTATGAGCTTCACATCTTATTTAGGATAGGCAGTCCGTTCGCTTAGTACAGAATGTGTCCCTATAAGTCTGCTAGAAGAGCAAACATTCAACAGGAGAATTTGCATATTATGAAGGGGTTCATTCCCGGAATGGCTAAAAAAAATTATAAAACTCATAGTAACACCCTGCCTTTCAGATTCCATCTTTGATGATGTATTTTCAGCATTTTGTATGTGTTCTTTACATGCTGTCCTTTTCTTGTTCTTTATGGCATTTTCATCATGTTTAGTGGTTTCCACCTTTGACACTGTTGTGGTAGCTGCGGGGTTTCATTTCTTATCACTAGTATTAGAATTAGCATGTTTTCTCTCCTTCCACGCGCTCTGCTGTGCACACATGCTGATGCTTATAAGCCTGAACAGCTGGCCGCCGAGCACAGCCACCGCGAGGCGGCTCCAAATGGTCTTTGCTGCCTGGCTTATAAAAGTCTAAACTTCACATCTGGAAGGTGCATCGAGGTGTCAGCACAGAGTGCTCAAAACTGCAGGATGTAAAGGATATTAAAAGTCAGAAGTGGAGGCTGTCACTAAAATGAGAATCCAGTTGAAGTGAAACTGGTTTACTACACAAAGCCCAAGGTGAAGTTTTATTACTCATCTGTCTATTCTGCTAAATATGCCGGGGATACGGCAAGGAAGACACGAAGGCAGACGTGGTCTGGAAGCTCACAGACTGGCGGAGGACATAGGCAGGCAAGTGGTGAGTAAACTCCGCTGCAGAAATACAGGCTGCTGTGTGCATGTTGTTAGGGACACCCCACTCAGAGGTTGAGTATGGCTTATCCAGGTGAAAATGGTAGAAAGAAATGTTGTAAAACACCCCAAGGCCTTAGAGACAAGAAACAGCGTGATATGTGTGGCAAATGATGGTTTTCAAAATGGCGGCAACATTATTTCCCATTCTACATGCTTCTCGGACAATGTGGCTTTGATATTCCACTGGTCCAGAGCTAGATCTATATGGTCTCAGATCTGAAAGTAATGCCATGTAGCTGCTAAGTCAAGGTCAGAAAAGATGATAGAGCTTGAGATGTTTGCTCTTGGAACCCAGCCCCCATCCTATGAGGAAGCCCAGCCAGCCCATTGAAGAGGACACATGCGGGTATCTGGGTAACACCCAGAGGATGTCCTGGTCAGTGCTGGCATCAACCACCAAACATGAGCAAATAAGCCTTCATATTATTCCAGACTCCAGCCTTTGCATCCTCCTCGTCCAGGCCCCTGATGCCATTCAACAGAGAAAAAGTTCATCAGTAGAGAAGCCTTCAAGCATGGTTTGAACAGGATTCCTTTTCCATTTCTCTTTTAATTTCTCACCTTTCCTGATCTGGGTGTGGCTGGATTATTTCACGGTATTAAATTGTTGCAGAAGCTCCAGGCTTCATATTTTACACCTTGTATTCACAGCAAGAGAGAGAGCTCTCTTGGAGTACCTGGGTGGCTCAGTTGGTTAAATGTCTGACTTTGGCTCAGGTCATGATCTTCAGCTCAGGTTCCTGAGTTTGAGCCCTGCAATCAGGGTCTGTGCTGACAGCTCAGAGCCTGGAGCCTGCTTCAGTTTCTGTGTCTCCCTTTCTCTTTGCCCCTCATCTGCTCATGCTGTCTCTTTCAAAAATAAATAAACATTTAAAAAAATTTTTAAAAAGAGAGAGAACTCTTTTATTCCCAACCGTTCAAAACAAAACAAATTCAAAACAAAACAAAAATTGTACTTCTCTCTGACTGGCCCTACATAAGCCAGTTACTGGTGCTAGAGAAGTTCCTTACGTTGATTGGCTTAGGCCTTATTCAGTACATAATGATTGTAGCAAGAAGCATGAAAGTATGTTACCAGTTTATATCAATCAAGGCCCATCCCTATTGCTGGAAGGAGGTGATGTCAATCCTACCAGTCAAAATTCTACTACACGGCTAGAGGGGAATACTAAAAAAACAAAAACAACAAACAAACAACAACAACTATAAGTTTATATATCAAACCATTTTCTCTCGACCGCTGGTGGACTCCAGCAACATGAAGGAGTAGCCTATGAATAGTTTGGTAGTTTCAGAGAGGTCCAACTACTTTAAAAACTGTTTTTATATATATTCTACAAGTTTAGAACATAAAATTATTTATTTTCAGAGAAGTATAGACATGTTGGAAAAAAGACTGCCTCTTTAGCAGGTGGTGCTGGGAGAACCGGACAGCAACATGCAGAAGAATGAAACTAGACCACTTTCTTACACCATACACAAAAATTAACTCAAAATGGCTGAAGGACCTGAATGTGAGACGGGAAACCATAAAAACCCTAGAGGAGAAAGCAGGAAACAGCCTCCTTGACCTCAACCGCAGCAATTCCTTACTCAACACACCTCCAAAGGCAAGGGAATCAAACGGCAAAAATGAACTACTGGGATCTCATCAATATAAAAAGCTTTTACACTGCAAAGGAAACAACAAAACTAATAGGCAACCGATGGAATGGGAAAAGATAGTTGCAAATGGCATATTAGATAAAGGGCTAGAATCCAAAATCTATAAGGAACTCACCAACTCCACACCCGAAAAACAAATAGTCCAGTGAAGAAATGGGCAGAAGACATGAACAGACACTTCTCCAAAGAGGACATCCAGATGGCCAACAGGCACATGAAACGATGCTCAACATCACTCATCATCAGGGAAACACAAATCAAAACCACACCGAGATACCACCTCACACTGGTCAGAGTGGCTAAAACTAACAAATCTGGAGAGTATAGATGCTGGCGAGGATGTGGAGAGACGGGCACCCTCCTACACTGTTGGTGGGAATGTAAACTGGTGCAGCCGCTCTGGAAAACAGTGTGGAGGCTCCTCAAAAAACTATCGATAGAACTCCCCTATGACCCAGCAATAGCACTGCTAGGGATTTACCCAAGGGATACAGAAGTGCTGATGCATAGGGGCCCATGTACCCCAATGTTCATCGCAGCACTTTCTACAATAGCCAAATCATGGAAAGAGCCTAAATGTCCATCAGCTGAAGAATGGATCAAGAAGATGTGGTTTATATAAATAATGGAGTACTACTTGGCAACGAGAAAGAATGAAATCTGGCCATTTGTAGCAACGTGCATAGAACTTGAGTGTATTATGCTAAGTGAAAGAAGTCAGCCAGAGAAAGACAGATACCATATGTTTTCATTCATATGTGGATCAGGAGAAACTTAACAGAAGACCATGGTGGAGGGGAAGGGGAAAAATAGTTATGGAGAGGGAAGGGGGCAAACCACAAGAGACTCTTAAATACTGAGAACAAACTGAGGGTTAATGGGGGGGGAGGGGGGGAAATGGGTGATGGGCATGGAGGAGGGCACTTGTTGGGATGAGCCCTTGGTGTTGTATGGAAACCAGCTTAACAATAAACTATATTTAGAAAAAAAAAAGAAGTATAAACATGTTGCCATTTTTATGTTCTTAAAGATAATCCATGTTCCAATCAGTTGCTTTCTGCTGAGAATGAGAGTCTGATTCTTCTGGGCTAACGCAACTTCTCATCATTCACATTCTGGTGTCCACTTGATGACAAATTTGATGAGGCTGCATCTAGTATTGCTTTTTTTACTTCTCTAACCATGGCCCAGTGCCTGGCATTTATTCATAAGTAATCAGTAAATACTTGTTGAATGAATGAGTTTCCTTAATTTGCATATTTGTCATTTCTATTATGAAGTGTTTAGCCTCAAATCACAAAAACGGCTTATTGATGGTCAAGAATAATGATGAACATGTTACCTTCCTTGACCTCAGCTGGAAATATGTGCTCATGTTGGCTCAAAGTTTTCATCACTATGCTCGTGTGTGTGAACGAACATGGAAACACTGCGAGTATTGATTTGGGAATTATAAATAAACCTTAGCAAGGAGGTAAATTTGCAGATACAGAATCCTCAAATAATGAGGATCGACTATAAATGAAAATAAATTATATTACTATATGTCAGCAAAATAGAAATGAAAGGTTAAAATGCCTTTAAAATATTTTAAAAAATGAAATGCTTATGAATAAACTTATTTCAGATTACAATTTAAACTGAAACCTAAAAACTTTGCTGGAAAAAAATGATAAATGAAGAAATATCTTGTATATGCATCGGGAGATCCAATATTATTAAGATGTCCATCTCCCACAGTTCATTTATTGGTTCAATACAATCCCAATAATAATCCCAGGAGTCTTTATAGACTATAGACATTGGCAGGCTAATTCTAAAACTTATATGGAAATGCAAAGACCCAGACTAGCTAAAACAATTTGTTTATGTTTTTAAGTTAAAAATTTTTTAATGTTTATTTATTTTTGAGAGAGAGAGTGAGGGGAGGGGCACAGAGAAAGGGAAACACAGAATCCAAAGCAGACTCCAGGCTCTGAGCTGTCAACACAGAGCCTGATACGGGGCTTGAACTCACGAACCCTGAGATCATGACCTGAGCCAAAGTCGGACGCTTAACTGACTCAGCCACCCAGGTGCTCCTAAAACAAATTTGTAAAAGGAGAAAATTTAAGGAGTTATATCAGCTGATTTCAAGACTTACTACAGAGATACAGTAATCATGGCAGTGTGGTATTCATGTAAAAATAGAAAATAGAAAAGAATAGTAAGTTTTAAAAGAGACTCATATATATTTCAGGTCAGTTGATTTTCAAAAATAATTGCCAAGGCAATTCAATGGAAGGAAGGCGCTCTTTGCACCAAACTGTGCAGGGACAACTGGGTTCTCGTGTGGAAAAGAAAGCAAAGTTTGATCACCGCTTCGCAGCATTCACAAAAATTAATTCAAGAAGGATCATATTTCTGAATAACTAAAACTTTATATAAAGCTTCTAGACAAAAGCAGAAGAGAATATCTTTGCCAACTTGGGGCAAGCAAACCATTTTAGAAAGAACATCAAAAAGCGCTTGCCATGAAAAAGCCGATGAATTGAACTTTATCATAGTTCATAAAAAAACAGTACATCTAGGACATATAAATAACTCATATAATTCAATAATAAAAAGACAATTCAAATTTTAAAAATAGGTACAAGACCTGAACATTTACTTCACAAAAGAAGATGTATAAATGACCAAAAACCACATACAAATGTGGTCAACATCAGTAGATATCAGGAAAAATAAAATTAAGTAAATAAATAAAGGTGGCTAAAAAGCCACACTAGGATACCTAAAAATAAAAAAAACAAAAAATGTTTCACAATAACAAAGGTTAGCAAATATGTGGAACAGTTGGAGCCCTCTATGCATTGCTGGAGGGAGTATAAAATTATACAACTACTTTGTAAAAATGTATAGCAGTCCTTTATAAAGTTAATCTTAAATCTGTTCAGGTCCACTGAACAAAAGGTCTCGTGTAAAAATGTCTTTATTCGTAATACCATAAGTTAGAGACAATCCAATAGAATGCATAAACACATCATGGTGCCTTCCTACTACTCACTAAAAAATCATCAGTTACGAATACGTGAAACTATACGGGTGATTCTCAAAAACACTATGTTGCATAAAAACAGCCTGGCACAAAAAAATGTACATACTCTATTGTTACATGTATAGAAGTTCTAGAACAAACAAAATTAATCAAGGATGAAAAAAATTAGAAAAATAGTTGCTCATGGCGAGCGGGAAGGATAGACTAAAAGAATTTTCCTGAAACGATTAAGATGTTTTATATCTTAATTGAGATGTTGATCGTACTTTCAAAATTAATCAAATTGTACCCTTAAGTGCATTTTACTGTACAGAAATTTCATCTTTTCAAAAAGCCCTTGAACAGTCTCTTCTCTGCACAATGGCCACCCTCAGGTAGACACGCCCTTCGCATAATTTATCAGATGGCAAATATGAAAATCTAATGGTCATTGTGTATGTGGAATAATTAGAAGCTGTATTCTCTGCTATGGGAATGCCAACTGATACAAATCACTGCCGAGATAAATTTGGCAATATTTAATACAGCTGTCTGTGTGTGTATGACCCAGAAATTCCACTAGTAATGGTGTACTTCCCAGACTCACATAAACTCAAAGTATATTCAAAGCACATAAATTCAAGTATATTCAAAGTGGCACTGCATATAATAGTTATAAGCTAGAGATCACTCAATGCTCACATTGGAAAATGGATATATAAACCTTATAGTGGACATACAACTGAATGGCAAATTGCAGTAGAAAAAGAAAAAAATAAGGTCGGATTACTTCCATCATTTTTATGTCTGAGTAGCTTTACTCCAAAACAGAAAACTGAGGTGGGGGAAAAAGAAGGCACAGAAAAATACACACTGCATGATATCATTTGCATAAAATTTGAAAATAGAAAAAAATCTCCTCAATAAACTCCCTATGCATAAATCCACAAATACAAATGCTGTGAAAACATGAATGAATAATGAGCATAAAATTCAGAATAGTGGTTACCTCTAGGGAAGGATGAAGTACACAGAGCTTCATCTTTACTTGTGAAGTTTTATTTTTAAAATCTGAAGCAAATGTGGAAGAATATTAATATCTGTTATGGTCGGTGGGGGATACAGGGTATTTATTTGAGATACTACTGCTCTATATGCATTTCTGCATGTTGAAATCCTTCAGGATGAAGAAAGAGAAGAGGTCAACTTTCTAACTGAAGCTTCAAGAGACTCGTGTAAGGGATGCATAAATAGTTTCATTGTCTCCTGAAGAGAAACTGCCAACTATCCCATTGCCCAGCGAATATAGGAGTCATTTATTCGCTGGAGCTTTGAGTATACTTTAGCCCATTTATATATCCTTACTCTCTTTCCACAAAGGATTTAAGGTAGCTTGCGACAAAAGACACACACAATGAGCCAGGAAAACATAAACAGAAGTAGAAAATCAGGATCAAAGATAACAAATATTCCATCAATACTGGTTAACCACAGTTGCTGTGATCAAGTTTCAAACTTGGCTCTGAACTTCTTGGCAATAGCACCCGTTCCATCTGTAGCTGACCCAGAAAAGCAGGTTACAAAAACTAACCCTTGTTCTTCAAGATTTAAAGGGAATATTTTCCTGAGCAGTCTTTCTGTATTGTTCTGCGTTTTGCCTTGCTGACTAGCCACATTCTTCTTTCATTTGTTCTCTTCTCCTCCCTGGCTCCCATCCTCCTTCCCTCCCTTCCTTCTCTCCCTTTCCTTTCGTTCTTTTCAATCTTTGATTTATTTTATTCGGATGTCAGATCCTTAAAACTAACGGTGGTTATGAAAGCGGGTCCTATCCATTATCAAGTGGCTGAAATACCCTCAGGTGAGGTTTTCAACCTCTCTGTGCCTCAGTTTTCAAATGTTCAAATGGCGGTAACCATCACATGTATGAGTGTTGGGAGGTTGAATGGGATAATGGATGTAAAGAGCTTAGAATAATACAAGATATTGATCGATCTTAGTTGTTGTTATGATTATGACTATGAATCCCAGTGGGTTCCCCGCCCTGGCCAGGAACAGATCAGGAACAGGAACAGGGAAAGGTGCTGTGTCTCACGTGCCAGGCCTTCAGTGGAGGGAAGTTTAGGGAGCAGGAGGCTGAAACCAGCATCATCCTCAGAAAGCAGCACAGTTAACTAGCCTCAGATCCAACGGTACACTTACCAACCATCCCCAGATCTAGCAGCACATGTAGCCAGTTTACTGCTGAGCCTGAACATGGGGGACAGTATCACTCCAAATGGGGGGACACTAGCCAGCATTCCTGCTTGAGGGAACCGCAACATTGTTTCTGTTTGAGATTCCTTTTGGAAGAAAGCAATCCTTCAGCACACACTAGCCTCGATAGCCTCAGACCGTGGCGTGTTATCTCCTCCTTCCCTAAAGACCCCGAAAAGCCCCAAGTAGAGAGGACAGCTTGTTCCAGGGATCACCACTAGCAACACAGGACTCTCGCTTGATTCCAGACCCAGTGAACTTGGGTCGCCTTGTCCTTTCATCTGGGGATTAACTACACCTAGGAACTCCGGGAAGCAAGATGGGTTGGGAGGAAGGAAGTTGGGCTGGAAGGGATAGGAATTACAGGGGAGGACACAGCCATTGGGAGTTTGGGACCAGGTAAAATAAGGATTCAAGAAGTAGAAATCAATCAGTATGGATAGTGGGGGCAGACAAGAGAGCGCTCCGGTACAAAGGGATGAGAGGCCAAGTACTAAAGCTGGGCATGAAAAGATTTGGTTTCAGGAACAAGACAGGAACTATTACCCGGCCTGAAGCAGAAGGTCTGGGTAGAGCCACAGCGCCTGTAGGCTTGCTGCCAAGTCACTGAGTGCTGACCCAAGGCTCCCTAAATTCCCAGAATAACTGGGGAGGACCAAGAATGCATGTGAATATGAGGGTCAGATGCCTTTAGCATCGGGAATGGGAGGGTTAGGGGAGAAGAGGCAGCACTCAGGAAGCCAGACAGATGACTTTCTAAAGAGCCAGGCCATTCACCTGCAAAACCTTGAGTGCGCAAGCCCCCACATGTGTCCCAAGTTCTGGCCTTCCCGAGTTCCTAGAAGCCCATTGTTTCTCTTCTCAGCCTCACCGGCTAGGTGGGACCTCATTTCCATGTCAAACAAGATAGAAGCCCAGAGAGAAGTCACCCTTTACCAGCCAGCTGAGAGATGGTTCAGGCTTTAATTTTGAGAGAATAAAGGATCATCAAGAAGCCCTAACAGTTGTTCCTGTCCAGGAGCACCAATCCTGTGGTTCAGCCTGTTTCTAGAAGAATAGCTTCATTTACTGGTGCTCACTGCGTGCCAGGTACCTTGATGAAGGCTTTGAATGCCTCATTTCATCTGCTCCACACACCACTATTATGAGACAGGCGGTATTATGAGGCAGGCATGGTTCAGAGAGGTCACAGGCTAATAAACTGGGAGCTTGAGCACCGCGATACAAACCCAGGACAGCATGACTCAGAAGGCCACATTCTGAAACATTACGTTAACCATGTAACCTTGAACACCGCTTCTTGGGCGAGCTCTTAAGGAAACGGGCCTTTCTCAGAACCCCACAAGCAGCTTACCCAGCTTCCTTCCAAGCATTTCCTGTTGTCCTGTAACTTCCACTCTCGTTTTCCCACAGCCTTGTGGTCCTGCTGCCATTAGGCAAAATCTGGGCAGATTGGAGAATTCCAGTGTATTGACCTGTAGGTTGCTTTGCTGAAGTTGTGTTATCTCCAGCTACAGTAAAGGGCTCACAGCACCCTCCTCACCAGCATGAACTCAGGCAACCCCCTGCTCACATCTTAGTTACCTGTTTGCTCTTCAAATGGGATTTGAAAAATTAGAACCTGGGGCGTTGGGGTGGCTCAGTTGGTTGAGTATCTGACTTCAGTTCAGGTCATGATCTCGCGGTCCGTGAGTTCGAGCCACCCGTCGGGCTCTGTGCTGACAGCTCAGAGCCTGGAGCCTGCTTCGGATTCTGTGTCTCCCTCTTTCTCTGCCCTTTTGCCGCTCATGCTCTCTTTCTCTCTCCCTCAAAAAAGAAACATTTTTAAAAAAATTAAAAAAAAAGAAAAATTAGAATTGTTCACTCCTGAATCTCTAATGCTTCTGAGGTATAGGTACATGTGCCTCCCAGCAAAAAAAGAGCCACTGAGTGACTAACCACAGAAAGAAACACCTTCCAGAGAATCAGACGTACTGTAACTGCATTTTACATTGGCTTGGGATCCCTTCAGATAAGAGTGTTTTCTTACTGCCCCCATTGTATTCTTTCCATATTTTCTGCCCATAGTGACCCCACGACTCCCCGTGGTGCCCTGAGGTTGAGTCCCTGGAAGAATGGCACCTCTTCCTACTAAGTGAAGAGAAGGGCTCTTAGTCAGCTAACGGGGAACATAAAATAAATTTGACAATTCTAACTGGAAGAAGGAGGCAAACAGACTGTTTTTTTTTTTTACTAATTTATTAATAAGTGTATTCTTCACTCATAAAAAAGAACATATTTTTGGCTTTGAAATCATGACATAAAATAAAAAGGCAAATAACCGGAAGTTATCAGCTGCAGGTAGGCGGAAGCAACTGCTGCCGAGGCCTGAGGGAGCACTGCGAGCTCTGCCCGAGAGCAGGGGCGCCGGTCGAAGCATGAGCAGAAGACGCTGCGCCAATTCGAGGCCCCGCTATCTCTAGAGACTGCTCAGTTCCCAAAGGTCGTTGGGTCGGCTTACACAGGAAGTTAATCCTCTTCCTCTTTCCTTCCTCCCTAACCTTGAACTAGGAGAACGGCAGGCAATAATGCTTTGATGCTAGTCTTTCTGGTTTGCAGGATAGTGTCGTCTGAACATGTTTAACCTACTTATTTTCAACCTTCAAAAACACAAAATTGCTAAAATCAACTGTAACTAAAAGCCTTTTATTTTTTTATTTTTGGTCCGTGATCTGCTGTAGGCAAAGCTTCATATAGGAGTTTTTATTGCGGATTTCTATGACTGCGTCCCTGACGAGCTCGATGAACATCTGCGGCCAGAGCTTCTGCAGAGCCTCGTTCTTCATGTTGATTTCCGCGGCCTCCTTCACAAGGTCCTCCACATACATCTTGCAGAATTTCTTTTTTTCCCTTATTTCCTGTTGAAAGAAGAAAATGTTGCCTTGAATTCGAATCCAAGGGCCAAGGAACAATCGGCTGAACCAAGACTAACTTGAATAATCTGTTCTGAGCCCCACTCTTCAGAGCAGGAGTGCTTTCCCAGACACTCTTGACACAAAGCTCTGCTTGAGAAAAGACAGCAATAGGGAGTTTTCTACTTCCCAGTCCACTCCCACCTCTGTTGGAAAGCTCCGCTAGAAGTGGTTTTTTACTGGAATCACCCAGATTGTAACAACTCTTTCTCTGTTGGTAGACTTTCTCCTTCCTCAGTTAAGACAGGTTAGATCACACAAGACAGATGAATGCACAGATTCATGGCTGGTGGTGGTAAATCTATCCTGGCACTGACACTGACCATCTTAACTGGTATGTCCATATCCACATACCTATTTGAGATACCCATACTCTGAATTCAGTCTGTATTTTAAGACATTGTATAGTGGTACTACACTGATTTATTAGCCTAGATCGTTTGGACAAAGTTGGGGAAAAGTGTATAAGCAGGAAGAGGAGATATATATAAGACTGGGACCCAGAACTTGACCTTGAGAGGAACAATGCTCCCATGCAACTTCTGGGTCTGGTAGTCTGCAAATGAAAAACCTGGGTCCAAAACAAAATAGAGAAGTTTCGGGTCTGAGGCTACTCAGGCACTGGGCCCCAATTTCACCATAAAGGCTGAAAACCCATTTTCTTCAATATAAGAACTCGACATTTATTTTGGCTAAAAATACTTGTGAAGAGTATTGAGGCATTATGATGGAAAGTGCCATAATACATATGGAAAAATTAATGGAACAGATCAGTCAGAATGATAGGAAAGCAATTAACATTAGTGAAAGGGAAAAGAAACAAAGTCAATGAGACAATGGGCTTAGCTTCCTGGAAAAGAAGCTCCAACTCATAAAAATACCAAAATAATTTCAAGATAAATTAAAGAGTTAAATTTAAAATGTCAACATGGGTGCCTGGGTAGCTCAGTCAGTTAAGTATCTGACTTTGGCTCAAGTCTTGATTTCATGGTTTGTGAATTCAAGCCCTGTGTCGGGCCCTGTGCTGACAGCTCAGAGCCTGGAGCCTGCTTCAGATTCTGTGTCTCCCTCTCTCTCTCTGCCCCTCCCCTGCTTGTGCTCTCTCTCTCTCTCTCTCAAAAATAAACATTAAAAAATATATATTAACAGATATTGTCATTAGAAATTATACTTATAAAGACTTGTAGTAACAAGGAAAATACATTACAATGCAAAATGGAAAAAGGAAAATACAAAATTATATTTTGATAGAGGCTGGGTTATACATGTGTATGTATTTGTCAAAACTTAGCAAGTGTCCATCTAAGATTTGTATATTGTTGTATGTAAGTTTTACCTCAGAAGAAGAAACTACGTAAAATACCGAACTCTATTTAATGATATGTATGCTGAATTATTTAGGAAGAAGCGTGCTAATGTCTGCAATTACTCTGAAATGAATTAAAAAAATATAAGGTGTACTGGGGATAAAGAGGATGGAGAAATGTTCAGATATGTGACAGGCAAGCACTGTATGTTTGAAATTTTCAAAAAAAAGTCATAAAAAGTATAAAGAAAATTATTAGAAGAAAATGTACTGAAGTATCATTAAGATTGCCTTTGGGTTGTGAGATAACAAGGTTTTTTTCCCCTCCTGTTTTCTATTTCTCTTCCTTTTCCAAATTTTTACAATTTTTAAAACGAAAGATGTTTCAGATTCTTGATTAATGAACTTACGTTAATGACGAATCCCAATTGTCGCTAACTTTCCCTAACAAAGGCATATCTTAGGCATTTTCTTATGACATATAAGAGTTCTCTAAATAATCGCTCACCATGCAGGGGTCAGCACGCCGGCCTGATTTAGTTCACATGCTAAAAACAACTGGTCACGAGTTGACCGCTCATAAAAATATGTACAGACTGTGATGGGCGATAAGGAACAGATGACTCCAGCTGCTTCCCCAGGGGCCTCACTTTCCCTAGCCCCACAGTACGGCCTGGGACTTAGTCACCTGCACTGCGTTAGCTCGCTGATGAGGACAGCGTTGAGCTGTTCCCTTCTAACACTCACTAAATCTGGGACACGTAGGGACGACCAGGGGGAAAGACAAGTGTGAATCACTGGAGATCCATCAATAGCCGAAACGAGCAATACTTTACAATGTGCAAAACATTTACACAGGAGGAGGCACCCAGCATATTTAGTGAGTGCCTCTTTTACACGTTGCTGGGTTTCTTAAAACACAGTTTGGAGTCTGTTAAGAAAGAAAAGTTCCAGCAGTTAAGACTGGAAAGTTATTAGAGTAATGTACGGATAGCAAACATTTAAAGAATTTGTAAATGATGTACTGTGAAATAATTTATACAAAACACAAATTAAACTTGTCATAATTGGCACAGTGCAAGTTTTGGTTTTAAAATTTCTTGCTATAGCTCCTTTCCATTACTTCTTTAGAGACATGTTGCTACAGAATTGCATCTGCCATAATAACCCTTAATTTAGTAACTGTTTGAAGGCAGTTTTACTTCATCATTTCTTCTCTGCTCCAAGCCAATTACTCGCATCTCCATGAAGTGCGCTCTGTACTCATCAGGTGCCTGCCAGGGTGGCTCACTCTGCGTGTCCAGAATGATCCAGTTAAAAGCACATTAGAGATACCTCTCTTGCCCTGACCCGTCAAGGAGTTATTGCTCTTTGAATAATGCTTTTTCCATTCTCAAATGCTTTCATATACTTATTTTTTTCTTTCCCACAGTATCCCTGTGGGGTTCATAAGGTAGGTATTATACAAGTTCAATCCCGATGAGATGAACTCTACAATATTGTTTATTTCGTTGGGCTAAAATTTTGTTGTCATGAAGATGCGTTGAAAAAAAAAAGTAGGTCAAAGGTAGGATTTGTTGTAGAGCCATTTTGGCTACACTGGTACTTGTCCTGGTAAGCCGTATCTCCAGTTCATAAATGCAAAACTAAGGTCAATCGAAGTTGAGAGGCTTGCTCAGGATTATGCATCATCGACTAATCCTTACTTAGAGAAAACCCTCATCTAGTCCTTGAAGGACCTGCAGTCTAGCTGGAGAGATGGGCCCACAATACAAAAAGCTAACAAAGAAATAGTAAACACTGAATTCGGAATGAGATTGTGTAGACAACAAATACAGTCGGTGTTCAGAGAAGAGCTAGGCCGCTGTGCTGGGGTGCTCAGACAGACTTCGGAGAGCAGTGTGATTTACTGTGAGAGAGTCCAAGGTCAGTAATCAGGAAGTCTGAGCTCTAGAGGCAGCTGGTCAGTAACTCACCATGTGATCCTGAGTGGTTCAGCTGAGTCTCCAGTTTTCCTCATCTGTCTACAAACAGACCGGAATCATTCCTTTTGGCTGTCTGATTCTATGTTGGTTTTAAATCTTTCTTAGAATGAGTTAGGAGAATGGATGGACAGCTACCAAGCAACAGAATTATAAACATCGTGTGTATAATTATACATGTCATATGTATACTGGAAGGGTCTGCTTACCCTGCCTTGTGAGGAACTCACTACAATTCATTCCCTCAACCTCAGGAGCCACGGAAGAGAGAGACGGACTGCTCTCTCTGCTGCAGGGATTTAAATAGATTTCAAAAGGTGGCCACGTGTTCGGTCCAAAATATTATGTGGCTTCAGATTTCTTCTCGCTTTGACAGTTCTCAAAACAGGAGTTGACATTGCCTATTTTTAATTCTCGATTGTTTTTTTACTCCTAAATCACGTTGAGACTCTGCTTATAGACTCCACTGACACTACTCCTGTTAAAAACCTCCAATGACCTTGATTGCCAAATTTATGAAATCTCTTCTCCTTGTTTGTGTCCTTCAGGTGTTAGAAAATCATAGCCTACCCGATCAAGGTCATAAAGGTTTTCACCTATTTTTTTCAATAATAACTTTAAAGTTTTGCTTTTCACACTTGGGTTTTTATTTGAGCTAGAGTTAATTTTTGTTGCATGGTGTAAAGTAGGGGTTCAAAATGTATTTCTGATTTGAGATTCAATTTCCTCAGGAGCATTTATTAAACTGTCTGTACTAGTCTATAATACCTCTTATCTGTATCCCCAAACACATGGGGTGTATGCATTCCATATCCGTGGGACAGTTCTGGCTCTCTATTTTATTCTCAGGTCTATTTGTCTATTCCAACATAGTTACTACAGCTTTACAACAGTACTTAGTGTTTTGTTAAGGCACTTTTATATATTTTAGGCTCTCTTCTCTATCAGATAACTTTTAGGATCAACTGGTGACATTCTACAATAACACTGCCAAATTGTGACTAGAACTGCCTTACATTTATGGATGGGTTTAGGAAGAACTGACATCTCTCCTGTGTAGAAAGTTTCTGTCCTTGAACATGAACTATCTAGCTCTTCTTCAATGGTTTTCAATAACACTTCATAATTTTCTCCGACATATTTTATGACTCATTCCTACAGTATCTATTGTTATGGTAAATAGCACATTACTTTAAATTTATTTTTAAATAGTAACATGGTGTATATTGGCTGTTGGCCCCGGGCTGATTTCTAAAAGCTCCGTATCATTTAGAAGGATTAGTTGCAAATTTTTTTCATTTCTTTTTTGCCTTGGCTTATTCTATGCCCCTGAAGGTCTTTTTCATACAAAAGCCACATATAATTTTTCCAGGGTTTCTCGAAAAACTTTTATACTTTTATTATAAACTTTAAAATCTCCAACCCATTTGGAATTTATGCTGATGTAAGATATAATGTCTGAATCTAGCTTTTTTCTCAGTTCCCTAATTATTCCTAAATCATTTATTGGATAATCCACCTGACTTGAGACTATTCTTTATCATGTAAAAAAGTCTCTTTTGCATTTGGATGTATATTTGAACTTTCCATTCTATCCCATTAAACTATGGCCAGCTGTTTTAATTGATAAGACTTTGTAATATGCCTTAATATCCAATAGTGCTTGTCTTCTCAATATTCTCTTTCAGAGATTTTATGCTTATCTTCCCATAAGTACCATAGGATCAACTTGTCTTAAAAAACCTCTTAATGAAAAATTTTTGGCGTTTTTATTGAGATGATATTAAAATTTTATTTTGCTTTAGATCCATCTTATCCAAAACATGGTAGGTTTTTCCATTTGTATAAATCTTTTCTGTGCATCATTCATGTTTTACAGTTTCCTTCACACAGATCGTGCACATCTACTAGTCTATTACTAGGTATTTTCTCTTTTTGTGTTACTGCTGTGAGCTGAGTCCTTTCTTTATGGTTGTTATTTGCTTACATGGAAGCTGTTGATTTCTGCTCCATGACTGAAATTTCCCACAGCTTTTTATAGTTCCTCAACTAATTATCTTGGGATTTCCAGAGGTTCAATATTATTTTCTGCAAATAGTAAGTTCACTTCCTTCTTTTCAAGTTACCACTAATTTCTTTCTCTTGCCTCTTTGCCTTGTCCATATTGATAAATAATAATGGCGATATGGGCCATCCTTGTCTTGAAGCTGACTTCAATGGTACATTAGGGTTCTATTGCAAATTACATCAAATTTGGTGGCTTAAAATAGCACATGTCTATCATTTCACAGTATCTGTGCACCAGGAGTCCATGCACAGCTTAGCCGGGTGCTCAGGGCTTCACGAGGCTATAGTCAAGCTGTTGACCAGGCTATGTTCCTTCCTAAAGCTTGGATCCACTTCGAGGTGCTTGTTGGCAGAATTCAGTTCCTTGCAGTTGTGGAAGTGAAGCCCCACTTTCCAGCTGGCTGCCAGCAGGGGGCTGCTCTCAGCTCCTAGAAGCTTCTTGCAGTTCTTGGCCATGTAACCCTCTCACATGGTGGCTTACTTCTTCAAGGCCAGCAGTCAAATCTCTATGGAAAGACTGACTCCTCTTTGAAAGGACCTGCCTGATTAGGTCAAGCTCTCCCAGGATAATCTCCCTTTCCAAGTGATTAGAGACCTTAATTACATCTGCAAAATCTCTTTACCCTTGCCATAGTCCATTGGCGAGAAGCAGATCACATGTTTACCTGCAGTAAAGAGAGGGGATAATATAGGAGTGTGGACACAATGGGGGTGGGAGTCATGGAGGCCATCGTACTCAGAATTTTGTCTACCATTAATGCTAATGTTTCTACGGTTTCCCCATCAGGCATAATGTTTGCTATCCATTTCCATTTAGCCTATCTGCTGATTTAAAAAAATTAAGAATAGATGTTGAATTGTGTGCAATGCCTTTTCAGTGTCTACAGAAGTAATCCCAACTTTTCACCTTAGCTCTATCAATCTACTAATATTGAATCTTCCTTGCATTTCTAGAATAAACCACACTTGGCTATATGTTTTGTTATTCATTTAATGTTCTGTTGTAGTCCCCTTGATACTTCCCCTTCTTTTTTAAAAAGTTTTTTTTCATGTTCTTATTTAGTTTTGAGAGAGGGAGAGACAGAGTGTGAGTGGGGGGAGGGCTGAGAGAGAGGGAGACACAGAATCCAAAGCCGGCTCCAGGTCTGAGCTGGCAGCACAGAACTTGATGAGGGGCTTGAACTCAGGAGCCGTGAGATCATGACCTGAGTCGGAGTCGGACACTCAACCGACTGAGCCACCCAGGTGCCCAATCCCCTTCCTTTTTTAGAATTTTTGCATCATCAGTATTCTTAGGTTTCTGGTATAGGTTTCCTTTTTCT
>PJEM01006576.1:0-108876 GCA_004023845.1 Helogale parvula | reverse complement strand
GGGAAAAACTGAGAGCTTTCCCCCTGAAATCAGGGACACGACAGGGATGTCCACTCTCACCATTGTTGTTTAACATAGTGTTGGAAGTCCTGGCATCAGCAATCAGACAACAAAAGGAAATAAAAGGCATCAGAATTGGCAAAGAAGAAGTCAAACTTTCCCTTTTTGCAGACGACATGATACTCTACATGGAAAACCCTATCGACTCCACCAGAAACCTTCTAGAACTGATCAATGAATTCAGTAAGGTTGCAGGATTGTTCCTGTCTTTAATAAAAATCCTTCTAAAGTTTAACCAGTAAGCAGGATGTTAGATCAAAGTTTTAGTAGATAGGTTTTATCTGTTTAAAAATGTCTTACCATCCTTAGTTCTTGAGCATTTTTAACAATTGTGTTGAATGGGGCTGGGGGCCGTTTCTTTTGAAATGATTTACAGCCGGGTGGAGCTCATCCTCTGTGTTGCCTACCAGGGCTCATTTCCCTCTTCTTCCTTGCGGTGGAGCCCTCACTTTTGAGGGGCTTTACCTCCAACCTCTTTATGTAACTGGGAATAAGGGTGACCAGCTGATGGATAAATCTTTATTTCTCTAAGGCAGTTCTTGGTTTTTTTTTTAAGATTAAAAAAAATTTTAATGTTTATTTATTTTTGAGGCAGAGACAGAGACAGCGCGAGCAAGGGAGGGACAGAGAGAGGGGAGACACAGAATGTGAAGGAGGCTCCAGGCTCTGAGCTGTCAGCACAGAGCCCGACATGGGACTCAAACTCACGAACCATGAGATCATGACCTGAGCCGAAGTCAGATGCTTAACCGACTGAGCCCCCCAGGTGCCCCTAAGGCAGTTCTTGATTTGGGGTGTCCACATGTCCCAGTTCTGGCACATAAGGTCTAAGTTTCGGATCTAGAAAGTGCTCAGCTGTTATTTCTTCAAATATTGTTTTTTGTTCTCTTTATTGTCTTTGGTGTGCGTGTGTGTGTGTGTGTGTGTGTGTGTGTGTGGTTTCTTTCTTTCAATCAAAAGAAAAGAGCAGTTAGCCCACTTGCAAGGCAGCACTACCTAAATGAGACGGGAGTAACAAGAGGGGATTCCTGTCTCGTGGGAGAGGAAGGTGGGAATGGTCACCAACAAAAGGGTTAGCCAGAATTTTATAGCAGGAGCATTCGGTCCAGCTGATGTGAAGAGTTTCCCGCCATCCCCACCTCCCGGGGAAGGGGAGAATGACATCTAACCTCTGGGAGAATGGTAATCAGAATAGGAGTTGGGGCAGTGCCCTGGAGGGATAGCAGTAGAGGGAGAAACAGGGAGTCCATGAATAAGGAGAGGACTCCCACCCACTGGACACCCAGAAAAATTTCCTATCCCTGGAAAGGAGGACAAATATGCTTAATAGAAGTTCTGCCCATCTCCCAAATAGAGTTCCCGAGCCAGGACAGCTGAAAATATTTTAGGGGGGCACTGCTGCCTAGATGAACTCACAGAAAGGAATCATAGGAGGGTGGGAGAACACACAAAGCATAAAAGAGAGGCAACAAATAGAAGAACTTAAACCTGAAGGAATAGAGCTATCAGAGCACCCAGAACAGGTATTTAAAACAAGGATACCTGATATGCCCACAAAAAGTAAGATACTGTTTTATGGCAATGACACAAGTATAAGTAGATATTTTTAAAAAATCACCTCCTGGGGATGCAGTGGTGTAGGAATACAAGTGCAGCCTCTGGAATCAGGTTGCCTGCACCTACATTACATCAGCCATTTGCCAGGTCTATGATCTTGGACAAGTCACTCCCCTCCTCTGTGCTGTTTGTGAGATGGGGATGATAACAGCCCATCTACTTCACAGGTTTTCATGAAGATTAAATAGGCAGCATTTGGGGTGCCTGGGTGGCTAAGTTGGCTAAGTTTCTCACTTTGGCTCAGGTCATGATCTCACGGTCTGTGGGTTCGAGCCCCACATCGGGTTCTGTGCTGGCTGTTCAGAGCCTAGAGCCCGCTTCGGATTCTGTGTCTCCCTCTCTCTCCACCCCTCCCCCAATCATACTCTGTCTCAAAACTAAATAAACCTAAATAAATAAATAGCATTTGTAACGTGTTTAGAATAACGCCTGACACGTGGTTAAGCCCTCAATGTTTGCTCTGATTATCTTGTAAATTAAAAAAAATACAATTATTGAAATAAGAGACTCAATAGACATGTTAAATTGCTTGGAAGATTAGCTGAGACTCGTCCTAAATGTGCCAGACACAGGTAGAAAAGTGGAAAGTGTCAACTTAAGAGATGTGGAGGACAAAAGTACACCTACCAGGATTTTTGTCACCAGAATTCAAGAAGCAGAGAAAAGAGAATAAAAGGGAGGAAATATTTGAATGAATAATTGAGAAATTCCCAGAACTAAAGAAGATTGGTATTATAAGAATAGAATAAATAAGATGTCTAAACACACCATAATAAAACAGAAAGGATAAACATTTTTAAAAATCCTTATCAACAAGAGAAAAGAAAACAGATCAGAGAATTAAATGCACACAAGATTTCTCACTGGCTGCCACGCAAAAGACTCCATAATACATTTGAACTAGAATTATATACCCAGCTAAACTATCATTTAAATGTGACGCTGACATGTGAACAACCCACATTCCCTAACCCTATCTGGCACATAGAGGCAGCTCTTTAGTAGGAAGGGGGAAAAAAACTCCAGAAGAAATAAATGAGATACAAGCCAAAATGGAATATCCTCCTCCTCCTCATCATTGACAACATTTCCTAAAAGTAGTTTTAAATTAGTCTTCTTAAAATATGAAAATAAAATTCCAGACATCAACATGGAGTGAAGATGGGAGTCAAAAGAATCAAGAAATATAAGTAAATTCCAAGGTTCTTTTCTGTTTTTTCTTTTGTTTTAACTTAAAAAATTATTAAGTAATCTCTACCCCCAACGTGGGGCTCCAACTCCCTACTCTGAGATCAAGAGTTGCAGGATCCACTAACTAAGCCAGCTAGATGCCCCCCACGGTTCTTTTTTTTAAAGGGAGAATGAATAAGTTGATCGGCTTTAGATGAAAAAAAAAAACCTTTAAGTGTGAGTTAAGGGCAACCAATAGAAGGTTAAACACAGGATGTGACGATCTATTGAATTTCGGAGAGGTAGGATGAAGTAGAGGGTCTGAACAATAGTTCAGCTGAAAACAATGAAAATTCCCTAAAAACATGTCTTAAAAGTCTTTTTAAATGCGTCACTGAGCTGAAAAGAAAATAATAAATCAGAGGCCAATGCAAATGAGAGCAGAAACCCAAAGAAGTTAACGGACCACGGAAGCAGTTTTCACCCTGGGGACGTATGCTGAAGCCAGGGGACCTTGAGCTCTCCGTTTACTTTTGGACATTTCTTAGACAGCAGTACACTTCACAAATATTTATTTACTCCTGCTTCTTCATCTTTTTCTCCTTCCTGGTTTCACTTCTTGAGGGAGTGATTCCTCTAAGAACACTTCACGGCGGCCTTCGTAGGGTAAGCTTTCCATGGATGTGCTGTCCGCAAGGCAGCCCCTGCTCACATGTGCTTCTCGAGCACTTGAAGTGTGGCTAGTCTATACCGAGATGTGCTGTGATATAAAGTACACAGTGGATTTCAAAGACTCAGTATACACAGGTGCACGTGTATACTTTTCCCCCCCGCCCCCCGCCGCCCAAATATGCCAGTTTCCTTCATTGCTTTTTGCAAATACTTGCTTTTAATCTTTGTCAACAGAGAGTCATGAATTTCTTAGGGCTGTGTGTGTGATTTGCAAGCTGATGGGCCCTGAGCGGGGCTGAGAGACTTCCCTAAGAGCAGACACATGAGCTGCCCCAGGTAGGCGGTACATTATCCAGAAACTGCACATGATGTTTTCCACCGACTGACTCTCCAGGGCTGGGAAATCTTCTAGATAATTGAGGCTGCTGCTCAAGTAAGCCCTGGGCAGGGGGGATGTGACACTATTTGCACATTTAATTAAGAAGCAGCCATCAGGAAAGGTAGTGGGAACTTGGGTGGTAACCACAGCTTGTCTGCCCCACGAGGAGTGCATGTTTCATTCCTCATCCACCTTCTTGGTTTTGTTTTTACTTTATTTTCCCATCTCGCCTTTCTGCTTTCACTTGTGCTTCTAAGCACTCAAACATTCCATCCACCCATTGCAAAAAAGGAAAAACAAACTAAAAGAGTCCCTCAACCCATCAAAACACCATTTGGTCAAGTTACGGAAACCTCCTTTCCAGTCATAGGAGAGCGACTCATCAAATCAGCGCTGTCTTAGATTAATTAAGAGAAAGTAGCTCAGACGATCACCCGGAAGGAATGGCGGGGGCCCCTGGTGCTCCTTGGACTCCACTCAGGACCTGGGATGAATGCTGGAAGGCGTTAAGTGTGGGGCTGGGCTGATGTGTTGGTTAATTGTATGTGTCAACTTGTCTGGGACCAGGGATGCTCAGAGAGCTATTCAAACATTATTTCTGAGTGTGTCTTGTGGAAGTTTCCTGAAGAGGTGAGCATCTGAATCGGGCAGATGCATGAAGCAGTGGGTGGGCATCGTTCAACCCCTTGAGGATGTGAATAAACCAAAAAGGGGGATGAAATTGAATCTGCTCTCTGCCTGATAGCTTGAGCTGAGACATTGGTCTGCTGTCCCCAGTACTTCTAATTCTCAGGTCTTTGAACCTGGACTAGAATCTACACGTCTGGCTCTTTGGCTCTCAAACTTTCAAACTATGTCACTGTCTTTCCTGGGTCTCCAGCTTGCAAATTGCAGCTCATGGTCACTTCTCAGTTCCATAATCGACTGAGCTAATTCCTAAAAATAAATCTCTTTATCTGTCTCTCTCTATGTGTCTATCTATCTTTATGTCTTTGTGTCTCTGTGTATCCATCCACACATCTATGTATCTATCTATGCATCTAGGGATGTATCATCTCCTACTGGTTCTGTCTCTCTGGAACCTTGGCTAACACAGAAGCAACATTATGAGGTGGGAGTGGGAGGCAGGGTGTTCTCACTCAGGTGCACCTGGGCACCATGCTTGCTGGGATCTGGAAACACAGACATGCAAGGATGGAAGCTGAGACGGAGCCGGATGTTTCCGGGAGGTGAAGCCAGCCGGTGGTGCACCGAATAGATGAGTAAATACTAGCTCTGCGCAGATTACTTTGCAATGAATGGAGCTGGGGAAGGTCAGCCAAGATTACACTATAGTCAGAAACATGGATTTTAAGCACGTTTTATTAAAGAGTGTAACTGCAGAGAGGGCTTCCTGGAAGGTTCATTAACTTTGGCAAAGTGGAACAAAAATAGCAACATCATTTATTTGCTTTGCTGGGAAATGAGTCAGAGACTGCAACCTGAAGTTCAAAGTTAGGCATCAGGGTGCTGGAATTGAATGCAAAGTCTGTTTGTATGGAAATACATGACTTTCTTTTAGGGAGATTGTCCAAAGCTCTAAAAATGAGCAATAGTGTGATTTATTTTTTTGATGGCTAACATTTTCCTTCTCCTTTATAACAACTTAGAAAAGTCATATTCGGGGGGGGGGGGCGGAGTCTCTCCCTCCAGAGTATGACATCTGTCCTTGAGTGCGTAAAGAAAGTAAATAGAAACAAACCTTCTCTTACTGACTTTACCAGGCTAAGTGATTGACCTTATCATCATCTGCAAATGCTCACAAGGAGTCTTGCACCCTGACTGATCTCCCCTAACAGTTAAACACCGCACTCCCCGCACCCCTGTGCCTTTTCAGTTCTATTTACTTCCCAAGCATTTATTTGCTTTCGCTTTTTTCCCTGTGAGCCACTTCCTCCTAATGGCCCCTACGTATTCATTTTCCTAATCTTTTGTCTACTTTTGCATGATGTTATCTGGGTAAGGATGGCAAAGGCTGTGTAGCTGCTGTTTGTCTGAAAGCTTAGTGACCTCACTAAGATCGTATTCATTTCCTGTTTGGTGCTTGTGCCCCAAGTGTGGCCTCCGGATTCTCTGGGCCTTGCTCTGTTTTGTTCAAGCCAAGCAAACCAGTTATGGCAATCACCGTTGGAGATTGGAATGTATTTCTGTAATATCAGGTCAAGGAGTTACTACTGTTCTTCCCTCATTCTAATTTGCAGCCCTCTGCTGTCGGCCTTGCCCCATTGAGTGCCGCTAGAGGAAGTCATAGCATCTTTCTGGTTTTATACATTCAGCACATCTCATCCCAGCACTCAGCCATCTTGTTGGCTTATTTTATTACTCATTGAAGATTTCAGGCTTTTCTTTTTCTTTAAACTCCCCACCTGAATGTAAGCTCCATAAGGGCAGATATTTCAATCTAGTTTCCTTATATTCTGAGCAGTTGGGATTGAAACTGCAAAATATTATAGAAAGAAATCAGAGAACCTTCAAATAAATGGAATGATAGTGTTTATCATAGACCAGAACACTCGGTATCATGAAGATGTCATTCAAAGCATTTCCAGTCAAGATCCCAACACATTTGGGGGGAGGCAGAAATTGACAATGGATTTTATCATTTTATTTAAAATTTTATTTATTTATTTTTTAATGTTTATCTTTGAGAGAGAGAGAGAAGGGGAGAGTCAGAGAAAGAAGGAGACAGAATCTGAAGTAGGCTCCAGGCTCTGAGCTGTCAGCACAGAGCCCAACGTGGGGCTTGAACTCACAAACTGGGAGATCATGACCTGATCTGAAGTTGGACCTTAACCAACTGAGCCACCCAGGTGCCCCAAATAGATTTTAAAATTCACGTGGGACCAGAAGGACCAAGAGCAGCCAAGACCATCTTGAAGAAGAAGAACAGAGTAAGAGAACTACCAGGTAGAAAGCTATAATAACTAAGACAGCATGGTAGAGTCAAGGATCAAAAAATTCAAGAATGGGATAGCATAGACAGTCCAGAAACTTACCCACCAAAAGGATAGTGCAGCCAATGGGGGAAGAATGCTCTTTTCAATGGGTGGTGCTGGGTGAAGTGGGTAAACACGTTGAGCCAATATGAATCTCAATTATCCAGCACACAAAATCATTTCCAGCTGGGTTGCAGGTTTAACTGAGAAAGGTAGAACAATAAAGCTTTTAAAGGAAAATATAACAGAACATCTTTGGGAACCTGAAGTAGGCAGGTTTCTTAAGTGGAACATAAAATCACTAGTTATAAAGAAAAGAGTAATAAATATGGGCTATGTAAAAGTTAAAGACACGTATTCATCATGATACACTATCAGAAGTGTAAAAAGGCAACTCATAGGGGTCCCCGGTTGGCTCAGTTGGTTACATATCAGACTTTGGCTCAGATCGTGATCTCGTGGTTCATGAGTTCCAGTCCCACGCTGGGCTCTGTGCTGACAGCTCAGAGCCTGGAGCCTGCTTCAGAGTCTATGTCTCCCACTCTCTCTGCCTCTTCTGTGCTCACACTTGTGCTCTCTCTCAAAAATAAATAAATATAAAATTTTTTTAAATAAAAAAGGCAACTCACAAAGTTGGAATAGATATTTTTAGTACAAGTATCTGAAAAAAGACTCTAATACAGCATATATAAAGAACTTCTACAAATCAATATGAAAAAGAAATTACCTACTAGATAAATGGGTAAAATACTTGAACAGAGACCTCACTGAAAAGTAGTTGTCCAAATGGCCAATGGACATATGAAAATAAGCTCACCTTTGGGGTGCTTGGGTGACTCAGTTAGTTAAGCTTCTGACTTTGATCTCTGCTCAGGTCATGATCTCATGGTTTGTGGGCTTCTTGGGACTCTCTCTCTCTCTCTCTCTCTCTCTCTCTCTCTCTCTCAATTAATAAAGCTTTAAAAAAAGAAAAGAAACTCACCTTCAAGAGGCATCAGGGAAATGCAAACGAGCCATTACTGTATACTTACCAAACTTGGTAAAAGGAAAAAGACAGGATATATCATGTGCTAGTGCGGTTGCGAATAATTGGATCTTCCTACCCTGTTGGAAGAATAGTAAATCCATTCGCTTTGGAAAGCTGTCTGACAATTCTACTAAAGCTGAAAGCATGTATACCCCATCACCCAACAATTCCACGCTTAGGTACATCCCCCACAGAAATGTGCACATACGTCCAGCAGAAGACATGCACTAGAACGTTCATGGCAGCTCTGTTCACACAAGCTGGAAACGACTCAAATCCCTTCCAACGGCTGAATGGCGTTCATTCCGTTGTGGTATATATCCACGCAGCTTAGCAATGCGAACAAATGAACTTCCGTCACACACAACAAAATGGGCGAATCTCACAAGCGTAAGGCTGAGGGGGGGAAGCACCAGCCACGGAGAACTCACCGACATTACGTGGCAAAAGAAGTCAGACACAATGGGGTACCTACCCCATGACGCCATTTACAATAGCATTTATGAAAGGTAGAAAAAGAGGCGAAGCTACTCTACGGTGTTAAAAGTCAGGAGAGTGGTGGGGAGGGGTAGTGGCAGGAAGGGGGCCTTGGGGAGACCCTGGGGGTCTGGCCATGTTCTCTGAGATGGGCGTTATTTGCACAGACGTGTTCAGTTTGTGTGCACTCAACATTCTCTTGTTCCCAACACTTGCCTTTTGCTCTATGTATATTTGAGTCGAAAGGTTCTATTGCTAAAACCAAGTGTTAAGCAATCAGGAAAGAAAAGTTAATTAAATGCTGACAATTAAGCATTGTCAAAGGATAGGCACAGGCCTAGGTGCTCTAGGAGCTCAGGGATAGGAGTAGTCCGGCGGGGGGGGGGGGGTGCTTCCTGGGGGAGGGGTGCTGGAGTGACCTCAAATAGCAGACAGGCTTTGGATAAAAAGGAATAGGTTCTTTGGCTCAGACCAATATATAAATAAATAGATAACCTTTGAAAAGTAGGTCAATGATTATAACTTATTCTTTCTATCCAGAGAAGTCCTTTTGACCAGCCTAGCACAATTCCTTTTTTTTCATGTTTATTTATTTATTTTGAGAGAGAGAAGGGGCAGAAAGAGGAAGAGAGAATCCCAAACAGGCTCCACACTGTCAGTGTAGAGCCCGACGTGGAGCTCGATCGCATGAACAGTGAGATCATGACCTGAGCCGAAATGAAGAGTTGGACGCTTAACTGACTGAGCCACCCAGGGGCCCCGGCCTAGCACAATTATTGAAGGAAGACTCAATGAAAATCTGAGCATGGTGTAGTGGGTGTGGAGGAAGGCAGTAAGATCCCAGCAAAGTCACTTTGCTTCTCTGAGTCTCAGTTTCTTCATCTGTAAAATGGAGAAAATAATGTCTCCCCTTTGGGGATTGTGAGAGTTAAATATGACAGTTGACATAAAAATGTTAGTTAAGAAGAAAAGGCAAGTCCTACTTGGCCTTCATTAGTCTCTAGATAGTGTGTTATATTTTGGGTTTGACCACAGACAAGCCTTTTCTGGACCCCCTCCCCTGGATGCTTCCCACGTATCTGCAGGTGACAGTGATAAATATATAAAGAGCAGACTCCAGCCTTCCTGCCCCCCAGGTTGGAACTGCTGAGGGTTTTGGTGCCAGGATGATTCACAGAGAGGCCTGGGGTGGGTCTGGGCTCATTATGCAGTTTATGAATTTAATTCCCTTTGGCTGCTCCCTGCCCTGCCTGGAGATGAAGCAGCACTTTTATTTGAGGACAAGAAGCCAGCTCACAGTGGGTTCTCAAGTCCCCCGGTGCCAAATGTGCTTAGTTTGTCAGACTCTCTGAGGCTGCTCCCTCCCCCGGAAATCCTGGAGGTGCAATGTCATGAGCTTCCGTACTCCCAGGAAGCCAGAGCCGGAGGGTGAACTCAAATGTCTATTGCCAAGACTGCTGCTTCTTGGGATTTTACCTCCTCTTGCCTGAGCCTCTCTTGGCAGCCTCCCAAATGGTCTCCCTGCCTCCTGACTCCCCTCCTCGGGCCCGCTGTGTCTAGGGGAGGGTCAGGCTCAGAGCAAGCTGTCCACGGTTCTCGGATCTGGCCCTGCTAAGCACTGGAGCCCCTTCAGGGAGACCACCAGGTTGGTGGCCGTGCGCTGGGGCAGCGGGGACAGTGGCAACGCACAGGCAGCTGGCTGGAGACAGATGAGCTGTTGAAAAAGCTATTAAGGAAGTAGGGTCCACAGGAAGTAAGATGGAAGCAACAGGAAGTAGAATCAACAGGAAGTCAAGTCAAACCGTCAGAAAATAAAGCAGAATCAACAGAAAGGAAACCATCTGGTTGGGTGTATGGGTGAGGCGGGGAGAGTGAAGAAGGGCAAGGAGGAGTACAGAGTGTCTTCCCTGGTTCTTTCCTGGGACCGGTGGATGGGGTTGCCATTTGCTGTGAGGGGGATCTCAGGAGGAGGAGCGGGTTGTCTTTGCCTGGGACCCCCCAACCCCCAACCAGAAAGAGAATCCGAGAGAAAGGCTGGTCTGTGGGGTTGTTCATCTGAGGATGTAATGCCAGAGAGCAGGAACGGGGGCTGGGGAGGTGAGCCGGAGGCACTCATTCCCAGTTCAAGGTGAATTTGGTAAAATAAGAAAGGCATGGGGTGCCTGGGGGGCTCAGTCGGTGAAGCCTCCGACTTCAGCTCAGGTCATGATCTCACTGTTGGGGAGTTCGAGCCCCGCATCGGGCTCTGTGCTGACATCTTGAAACCCGGAGCCCCCTTCAGATTCTGTGTCTCCCTCTCTCTCTGTCTCTCCTCCGCTCATGCTCTGTCTCTCTCAAAAATGAATAAACTTTTAAAAAAAATTAAAAAAAGAGAGAGGCATGGCCCTGTCCTTGGGAGCCTAGAGTCTCGCAGGGGGAACAAATGCCATGTCATACAGCAAGTGTGTGCTCCTACTGATAATCGGTGGCAACACCTCTTGGCTGCTCTAAATTAAGTGCTTTACCATGAATTTGCTCATTTACTTCACGGCAATCCTGCAGGGAGGTTCTCCTATTATCCCCGTTCCACAGACAAGAAAATGGTGAGGCGTTGCCCAAAGTCATAAGCTGGGAAGTGGTAGAACTCCAAACGCAAGCCTTTGAACCCCCGTGGAGTACTCAAAGGAAGTAGGTGCTCAGTCCGATGGGGAGGAGGGGGCAGATCTGCCAGCACCTGGTGGGAACAAGATCCCTTTGGATTTTGCAGACGTGTCACATTCGTGGTTTAGTCAGTACTGGGCGGATGGGGCAGAAGTTGCCATTATGATCTTCATTTTGCTGATGAGGAAACCGGAGCCGACAGAGATGGGGTGCCTTTCCCCTGGTCACACAGAGGATCTGCTGTGGGGCCACTGCAGGACTTGGGCCACCTCTGCCCGGTGAGTGGGGACCCTGCTCCAGGACGGGACTGACCAGCAAGGCCCAGGTCCATCGGCGTTCCAGGGCTGTCCCCAGGTGAGTCAGGCACCATGAAACAGACTCAGTTGTATCTGTGGTTACTTCCTCCCTCCGTAAAGAGTGTGGGCTCCAGAAAAAAATGGAGTCCTCAAGGCTGAAAGCAAATGCCGCCTGGAACAGTGCCTGCGGATTCCACACAAGGAGGGAAATTGTTGTTCGCCTGCAGACCACATCTCTGGGGTCTTTCTCCCAGAAAGCCAGTCACGGGCTGTGGGCCACGAAGCATATGGCGGCAGCCACTCATTGGACAGCAGAGGATATTTACACACCCTTTGGCCTGAGTCAAAAAAGAGAGCCAGATCCTGCATGTCCCAAGGGCAGGTGGGCTGGTCCTGGAAGCCAGGAAACAGGCAAGAGAGGGTCTGTGTGTGAGTTCCGCCTCTCCACGTGCTCCCTGCACAGCCCTGGGGACCCAGTTCCTGGCTCTGAGCTCCACTGCTCCCGCCCACCTAACAGAGGAGGGCCAGGATTGTCGAGCTAGCTCCGTGTGGGTGTGAGTTCTGGACCAGCTGAGCGGGCTGAGGCAGATGCTCTACTTGCTCTGTTCCCTTGTCTGAGGAGAGGACGTGATTATAGGGCAGTTGGGCAGATAAGATGGGTGAACACTGGCAAGGTGCTGAGCAGGGGGCCTGGTGCTTTCTTCCTTTAAAATCTTCCCTCCAGGGGCGCCTGCGTGGCTCAGTCAGTTGAGCGTCCAGTGGACTCTTGATTTCCACTCAGGTCGTGATCTCACAGTTCATGGGATTGATCCCTGCATCAGGCACTGCATTGAGAGAGCCTGCTTGGGATTCTCTCTCTTCCATTCTCTCTGCCCCACCCACCCCTCTTTCCCCCAAAATACATATTTTGTAAAAAGCCTGCCCATTCAGAGAGGCTCTGGCCGTGTCTGTAAGCAGTACTCCCCACCATCCAGGATCTCCGCTCACTTCCTTGGGCCTCCCACGGTTGCCGCCGCCCATCCTTCTCCCGGTGCCAAGACATAAGCTCCCTGTCCTGGCTCTTGACCACCAAGCACACTGCCCTCCATTGACCATCATGCTCCGTGTGAGCTCCCTGGGGCCCCAGCTAGAGGGTCTTCTGCTGTTCATCTTGGTTTTTTAACTCAGTGGGACTCCTTGAGATCAGAGACCAAGTGCCATTCATGTTTGTATTCCCTGAAGTGCTGAGGTCAGTGCCAGGCCCAGCAGACATGGCCAAGGAATAATGATAAATAAATACATAAATGCATAAACATACACATAGATGTCATAGTACTCTCATGCTAGGCATCTACATAGACTCACATATATGTAGTAATATATGCACTGCTGCACATGGAATAGTATATGCAGTGTGTGTTCATCTACTGTCGCATAGGCTATCACGGTATACGGTAACCGCAGTGTATGGTGTATATGCAGTGGATACATACACAAACATGCCTGTGTTCTCAGGCTCCAGGTGATCCTCTCAGCACCCCTATGAAGCAGGTACTATTAAAAAAAATTTTTTTAATGTTTTATTTCTTTTTGATACAGAGAGAGAGACAGAGCATGAGAGGGGGAGGGGCAGAGAGAGAGGGAGACACAGAATCGGAAGAAGGCTCCAGGCTCTGAACTAGCTGTCAGCACAGAGCCTGACGCGGGGCTCGAACCCACGAACGTGAGATCTGACCTGAGCCGAAGTCGGAGGCTTAACCGACTGAGCCACCCAGGCGCCCCTGAAGCAGGTACTATTAATGCCCCATTTTGTGGAGGAAGAAACTGGGTCATGCAGATGCTAAGTGGCTAGCCCACAGCCTCACAGGTAAGCTGCAGAACAGGGTCTGGCTCAGACTCAGAGTCACACTTCCAACCTCACGCGAGTGTGGCCTCTCTAGATGAATGGACGTTGGGCCGGATGTGGATGGAAGACCGATGAATTGGACAAGATGCCCAGCTACAGCCACCGAGCGAGATTTCTCTTGTGCTGATGCCCCCCTAAGCCCATCCCCCGAGTTATTCCGCAGGCAATCTGACCCCTTTGCTCTGCACACACTCCCACTTTGCGGATGGAGAGGACACTTTGAGCAGTCTTCCAGTGACCAGCAGGGGATTTTCCCTGGAAGCATCTATCATGAGATTCACTCAGCTCCTTGGCCGAGTCATCTCCTAATAGGACATCATGACTTCAGACTGGGCTCAGAGTCCCTAGACACTGATACCTGCCTCCGAAGGAGCCAGAATGAATTACTCTGCTTGCATTAGATCCTGGATGGAGGGTGGAAAGAATCCTTAGGAAGAATCCTAGTGCTTTTCACCTGCATTCAGAGGGACTAAAGAGTGAAGCTCTTAGGGTCACACGCATGGTTTCCTCCTAATGACCTTGGGCAATTTTATCCCCTCCAGGGCCTCAGCTTCCCCATCTAGAACTTGAGATGGGTCCTAAGGTCTTTCTTATTTAGTAGCCTCTGAGTCCAACTGTCATCTTCTTCCTTCCAGGGACTGACCCTGCTCTTTTTTCAAAAACAGTAGCCCAGCTAGCTGATTCTTCAATACAACACACATTGCAACAGTGAGGACCCTCTCTGAACAAAATATATTTTGCTGTGCCAAACAAAATAGTGTCTTAGGTGTTTATTTGTTTGTTTGTTTGTTTGTTTTTAAGAGGGCAATAAAAAAGGAGAAATACCCTGGTAGGAGGTTGACTTTGTCTTCCTAATTAAATCCAGGGGAGAATCCTTGCTGAAAAAGAGTGGCAACAAAATGTACCTCTGAAATTAATTATGACCATTGAGTCAACATTGACTGAGCAATATCTTTCTCCTGTGTTCTTCTGACTTAGATAGTTCTTTTTTATAGATTCAATTATTCGTTCGTTCAACAAACACTGTGCTTTCGGGCACCCTGCTGGATGCCAGAGATCCGCAGACAATAATGAAGATGCCTGACATCAGGTACCAGGCCCTGGGGTCAGGACCTTCATGCATCATCCTATTTAATCCTCTGAGGCGGGTGCTCTTATTGTCCCCATTTCATAGAGGAGGAAGTAGGCCGAGCTTGATGAATTGTTTAATGTCACCGATGATGGTAAATGGCAGAGCCGAGGTCAAGCTGTTTGTATGCTAGAGTCTTTAAACCACTGCGGTGGTCTGGTAGAGGAGACCATACCCTTCCCTCGAAGTGGACAGTGGGCGTTTCGCACTCTTCTATGATGTGTCTGAAAGCTTTTTAAGAAATTCTTATTTTAGATCGGCAGTGAAATGGTGCATTTGCTGGTCAATTTCAGCTCCCGGACGAGTCTCCTAACCCCATCCCTCCATCAGATCGCTACCTGGAAATCCCCACTATCCAGAGAGCCTGTGGCAACCATTGTAGAGACCCAAAGAGATAAATATATTAGTGCAGATGTTGAGATAAGGCTCTTTATAAAGCATTATGGGGATACAAGGGAGATCGTCTTTGCTGGAGGGGACGTCAGGACACACATCTGGCTTTGACCCCACCTTTGCCTTCGGAAGCGACACCTCTGGCTAGTCTTCCAGTGACCTGGGGGTGATGTTCACATCTAACATTTGTCAGGACAGGTGACTCTAGCTGCCGCAGTGAAGAATGCCTCACATTCAGTAGCTCAAACCAAAAGAGATCGACGTCTTATTCCAGTGTGGGCGTTCTCGCTTGGGCTGATCTTTCCCCCGGCCATTCAGAGACCTGCATCCCTTCCAGAGTGTGGCTGTGTTATCCCCTAGGATCTCGGAGTCCTCTGTTGGGTCCTCTGTCTCCAGCTACGAGGCAGGGGAAAGGAGACAGGCCAACCCCAAGGGGTTCCTGCCGGGTGGGGTGTGAGTGACTCTTACCACTTGCGGCTCACAACCCAGAACGCAGAGACCCAGTCACCCCCAGCCGCAGAGAGAGCTGGGAAACGGAGTCCAGCTGTGTGGATAAGAGGAAAGGAAGCAGGTTTGGAGCTGGTTGGTGTCCTCCACGTGTCTCCACACCAAATCCACCTTTTTCCTGTAACCGTTTCTCTGCAGGTTTGTGTTCCCATCAGGGTGTGAAGCTGCTTCTCATCTGCTTCAATACTTCAAGGTCTTGGGCATAGGAGGCGCTCTGCACGTTTCTGTTGGAAGATTGATAAATGCATAAAAGGGGACTTGAATAGGATCTTACTTGAATTTAATGTAATTTTGAACTCACGCTGTGATTCTGCGTGTACGAAGAGTTCTAACTCACTGCACATGCCATGCTTACTTGTGTCCAGGAGGAGTTCTCACTTGAAAAAGAAAATCAATGCCTAGAACTTGAAGAACCTCTGTTCCTTGCAAGCCCGCCGGTCCCGACCCTTAAATCAAGTCTGAGGACCGCCGCTCGTGGGATGAAACCCGTGCACAGGATGCACTAAACTAGCTCGTCTGCTCTTTCAGGATGAGCCTCATAAACCCAGCGGACAACAGGGGAGCAAAGAGCATCGTGCCATGGGAAAGAGACAGCACTTTCTTTGTCAATGACTCTCATCACAGGGTTCGTGGTGGTAATGTGGTTGGCCGGCACCTCCCCCTCCAGCCGCCATTTGCCATTAAGGAAAGATGGCGTGGTGAGGGCTAGTGAGTTACCAGCAGCTGCCGCGTGTTAAAGGAAATCCTGGAATACGACACCAGGATTCCTCGGCACTCCTGACATTTGGGGCTGTGTCATTCTTTGTCGTGGGGACTGCCTTGGGTATCACTGTAGGGGACTGGGTAGCGTCCCAGGCTTCTACCCATCCAACCCTCTCCCCAGCGTGACAACTTAAAATATCTCCAGACGTTGCCAAATGCCTCTGGGGCACAAAAACCACTCAGGCTGAGAGCAAATCTACAGGGGCGTCTGGGTGACTAAGTCGGTTAAGCATCTGACTTCAGCTCATCATGATCTCGACATCCATGAGTTCGAGCCCCATGCCCAGCTCTGTGCTGACAGCTCAGAGCCTAAAGCCTGTTTCAGATTCTGTGTCACCGTCTCTCTCTGCCCTCCCTTGCTTGTGCTCTGTCTTCTCTGTCTCTCAAAAAATGATGTTTTTAAAAAAAGAGTCACTTGCTCTGTTGACTGAGCCACACAAGCACTCCTGGTGTGAGTGTTTGAAGAGAGAGAGAGAGAGAGAGAGAGAGAGAGAGAGAGAACAGATCTAGAGAGCTCCTGATGAAAAGTGTGGGCGCGAGGCCGCATCTCCCAGGGGTCTCTCGCACTCTCCGTGAGGAGCAGCACACAGATCGCGGGGTGTTATCGTTTCTGACAAGGCGTCTGCACACACCTCAGGAATGTTTAAAAACAATGTGGCAGCAAACTCTATCTGAGCTGTCACCCCCTTCCCCCACAGCTGACGGTCAGGCTGGAGGGAAGGGCCGCCTGGCCCAGGCCGCCTCGCAGGGGCTGTTCCGGCACGATTGCTCCAGGCAACACGTCACGTGGGGGCATCCACAGTGCGCAGGGCGTGGGGGGAGGGCAGGGGGTCTTTCCTGGTGGCCTTGGCCAGCTCCAGATGCTCATGGAGAGAACTCCCAGCATCTGGACGCACAGAAGCCTGGGTCACACCAACTGCCCGTGTGACAACACAGCTGACCGCACCCACCGTCCTGACCCAGAGAGAAGGGCGCTTTGCTCGGTGTGATTCCCAACCTTAAAGCACACAGTTCATCCAGAAGTTTCTGTGTCCCGACTCTTTACATCAGGCATCTCTGGTTTTAGGCTGCAGCGACCCTAGCTGAGTGAAGAGCACTAGCCCAATTTCACAGACAAGGAAACTGTGGCCGAAGGAGGTTGAGTGACTTTGGCAACAAAGGCTCAGACCCCACATCGTTCAGATCTCAAATAAGGGCCTGTTGAGTTTAGAATCGAGGACCATTTCTACTCTTGCATAGCTGCTGCTTAAAAGGCAAAGTTAGGAGGGAATTTGCCACCCAGGGTTTCACAGGACATGTGTACCTCTCATTCTCTCCCCCTTCCTTGGGCGGGATACCCTGGGGGTAGGGGCATGCGCTCTGGGACTAGATGGCTATCTTCCCATTTCATCGCCAGCAGGCCAGAGCCTTTGGCAAATGCCTTAACCTCTGCGAGCCTCAGTTTCCCCACTTGCAAAATGGGTACAATAATAGTCACTACCTGTCAGGCTGTGGAGTGGATTCTCGGAGCCGTCAGCGCAGGGCCTTGTTACTGTCATGCCCCCTTCCCCTGAGCCGTGACTGTGTCTGTGCGTTTTGTTTTTCTGCCACTCAATCCAGCTGGCTCCGCTCCCCATCAAGGGGGGCGAATCCCTCACAGAATAGGTTTGTTTTTGTTTCTGAGAAATGTAATTAAAATCTGGAAGGAGCTCACTAATCCTGGAGAGAAGATAAGTCCCCTCTACGTGGCTCGGCCCCATGTCTATTATCTCAGATGCGTTTGAGAATCTGTCCTTCAGAGAGTGCTTTTTCTCTCTCTTTTTTTTCCAGAGTAATTAGTATTCATTAGTTTAGCAATTTTTAATGAGACAGGCAAGTAAGGCTCAGTAAGCTGGCATCGTGACAAAGTAAACAGAGGGCATGGAGGGTGGGGGCCCAGCTCCAAGGAAGGCTGGGGGTCACCCACGTTGGTCAGGTGGCCCTCGGGTTTCAGGAGGAGCGGGATGCTGGAACATGGAGATGACACGGGAGAAGGAGGGCCAGAAGGCAGCTCCTTCCAGCTCAGAACCCAGCTACCGGTGTCGCCATCATTTTTATTCATGTTTAATCCCCACAACAACCTAATGATGAGGACACATTCTCCAGAAAGGTCTGTGCCCCTCAGTCTCTCTCCACTGAACCAATATATTTATATGCATTAATTGGTGCACGAGAGCCTGTCATTTGATTATCACAAATTGTGTGCCTTGTATATTATTATCCCCATTTGACAGATGGGGAAATTGAGCTCAGACGAGTTCCATGGCTTACACTTAGGCAGCTGTTTCCTGGGAGAGCTTTCTGGACACCGCACCGAGTCTCAACCTCTGCGAGAACGAAGTCGGTCTGGGCCAACGGAGAGGCGATGGCATTTTGCTGGGGAGACAGGTTGCTGATACCTTCAACCAGGAACCAGCGACACAGCGTTCTGCACTTAGCATCTTGCATTTCTCCCATTGTGAGAAGTCCAAGGTTGAGGAGACTAACTGGATGGACAGGAAATAGGGGAAGGGCAGAGGCAGCATGGAAAGGAAGCTGACCTTGGAAGGAGGCAGTGACCCTCAGGGAGTGGAATGGTGCCCAGCCAGAGCATATTTTGAGAAGAAATAGGCGCTGAATATGATGGCCCAAGCACCGTCTTCACTAGAATAACCAGAAGGATCTCAGAGAAAATGAGAAATGGGCGGGGTGGTGATTTTTTGTAGCTCAGACCATGGTAACTTATCCAAGACTTTTTTTTTCACTTTTCATAGAAATTTTCTTTATTTTTTCATTTTTGTAGTTTATTGTCAAGTTGGTTTCCATATAATACCCAGTGCTCTTCCCCACAAGTGCCCTCCTCCATTACCATCACCTCCCTTCCCCTCTCCCCCTCCCTCTTCAGCCCTCAGTTTGTTCTCAGTATTCAAGAGTCTCTCATGATTTGCCTCCCTCTCTCTCCCTCTTTTCCCCTCTTCCCCTCCCCATGGTCCTCTGTTAGGTTTCTCCTGTTAGACCTATGAGTGAAACCATATGGTATCTGTCCTTCTCTGCCTGACTTACTTTGCATGCAAAGCAAAATAAATCAAAGCCTTTTGAAACCCAGTCCTCGGGACACCCAGAAAAGGAGACCACTTGGATCCTTCTTTACTTTCTGTTTCCAGGCTCTGTTGTGTCCCTCTTCTCAGAACCACAGGGAGGATTTCAGAGGGCATTCAGAACTGCATTAATTAGATCAGCAGGCCACAGCTTCTGTGTGACTCTTTTGAGGCACTTAAATGGCCTGTTTTCTGGTGCTATTAAGACTGAGAAACGTTTTGAGTAGAGGAGCACCCATTTTCTCTCCTGACCAGGTTTTCTACCTTAGTCCATAAACTAAGAACTTCTGTTCTTTTGAAAATGTTGGAGTTTTCTACCCGTTAGTCTGCTCTTCCGAACCACTGCTCCTAGAAGTGGAAAGAAGGGCTTGTTGGATTGACAAGGTGGGTAAAGGGACTGACCTTGGGTGTCTTGGACTCTCTGGGCTCTCTCTCTTGGCACATGGACTGCAGAGAGTGTATCTTCCCTCCTGCCCTTGTTCCCCATGGGGCCAGCCAGCCCGCATGGGGCCCAGAACAGTCTTGGTGACTCAGTGGAAGTTTCTTGGCTGCTGTGTGATGGACCGGGTATGGCTTGGTCTCAGTTCTCTTTTATCTGGCTAAATGTCTCTTCTGCAGACCTGATGCTCATGTGTTGTGTATATTCCACGATCCAGTCTTCTCAGAAAAGGTGAAAACTCTGCTTCGATGTGAAAAATTAGTCATTTGAATTGGAATTGGATTCCAAGTGGATTGGAAGAACAAGCCAGAGGCCAGAGCATGAGTGACGGCACGGAGGTGAGAGACGGGATGGCAAGATAGGGATGTACATGTGTCTATGTCCAGAGCACAGGAGGTGAGTCGGGGAGAAGTAGGAATAAGACCAGAGTGGTCAGTGCGGTGACGTCACAGGACCTTCCATGCCCAGCCCTGGAGCTCTGACTTTATTGTGTAGACTAATGAGTTCTGAAACACATTTCTTAGAAAACTAATCCTGCGATATGCTCCTTAGGAAAAAGCCCTGAGGCCAGGTATGTTCGGATAGTGTTTTATGGGTTCCCAACAAACAGTAGCACATTAGGGACTGAAAAGTTTTGCAATGAAGGAAACTGTTCAGTTTATTGACTCGGTAACAATTTTCAGTTCTCTGAAAATCCAGTACTTGAAAAATCTCTTTGGCAAACACTGTTTATGGTTAATCAAGGGTCTCTGAAATGTTTTACAAAGGAGAGTGGTTCTGTAGGATGTAGCTTTAACGAGGGAGGATGGATTTAAAGGAAACAAAACTGTAGGAGACTAGTGAGGAGATGGTTACAGGAACTCAGGGAGAGATGTTAAGGTTTTAATATAAAACACTAGGAGTTATTAAAAAAGGAAATGATTTCTGAGGTATTGAGGAGAGAAAATAATCATACCCTGGAGATCTATTGATTATGATGGGTAACAGGGAGAAAGAGTCAAGGATGACTTTCAGATTCAACCAGGCAGATGGTCATGCCACCAACTGAGAGGGAGAGAACACTAGGATATGTTGAGTTTGAGGAACCAGTGATGTGTCAAGGTGGAAAGATCTGGTATACAGATAAGTATGAGTCTGGCTCACTGGAAGAAGTTTCTGGTGGATGATGCAGTCTTTCGAGTTGTGGGTATTTAATTGGTAATTTGCAAAATGGCACTGACCAAGAATTCCCATTTAAGTGATAGAAAGAGTTCCATGGGGAATCCTGGGAAGGAATAAACCAGAAGCTGAATTGCCATGGAAGCCATGGGAATAAGAGGTTCAAGAAAAGCCCAGTGATAAGTAGAGTCAAATCTAGGAGGAACAGTGAGATGAGGCATGGAAGAATCATTTCACCATTGGTTCTTGGAAGTGATTCCAGAAGGGTAGTAGGGATAAAGCCCAGTTGTAATGGGCTGAGAAATGAAAGAGAGCCAATGAATGGCATTAAAGGCAGCTCCTTTGACATGATGGGAAAAGAAAACCAGGCGAGAAGTTCCATGAATGTGGAAGCTGAGGAGATGTCACCATGCAGCCAGACGAAAAGAGAAACTTACAGGTGTAGAACAGGAGGGGACAATTTGTAGAGGAAGGAGAGACAACATGGAATGGGAAAGAACACTGAAAAAAGACAGCTAAAGGTTTTGACAATGATACGGATGGCCTGATTTAAGGAAGGACCATGAATTTTTAGCAGATCTAATCAGTGCAGCCGCCTGGTTGTTTGACTGCTCAGAAGGGCAGAGAGGGAGACAGGGTTCTGCACTGGTGGAGCAATGGAATTTTGCCAGCATGTGGTACAGGCATCGAGGTACAATGGACTCAGAGATGTTGATGGAAGAATGGCTTAGGCAATGCACCATGGGATAAAGGCTGGGTAGGGATGGAAAATGGGCATGAAGAGCCCACAACCAGGAGAAAATGATGCATCTGAGGTAGGAAGCATGCTAGTGAAGCTTCCATATGGAATTGAGGGCATGAGAAATGGGAAGGTTAGACCAGACTGGGGAACACCAGAAGTTGTGACTTCTGAAGGAGGAAGATCCCAGGGATGTGGCCATACGGGAGGGTTTAGAAAGTCTGTGACATTAAGAGGGTCAAGAATTGGAGGCTGAGGTGTTGCTGGCTCTGCAGCAGGGGTGATGAGGCTGGAATGGATCATCTTTAAGGCCTCCACTGGGTCTGCATTAGGATATGTTAAGACATGGCAGACCGGCATCTCCCAGGCTTGATACACACAACCACCTGCCTATTGGATGTCCCACCTGGATGCCTTACAGCTATCTCAGACTCAATTGTACAAAAGCCAGTCTCATTGTGACTTTTCCCTAAATAGTCTCTCTCTTCCTGAGTTCTCTCTTGCAGTTGAGGCCCCACCATTTACCTAGTAACTCAGACCAGAAATCTGTGTCTCTCTGACATATCTTGTATTCTAGTAATCTCCTTTTCACATCCTCCCCATAATTGTTGTCAACAACCCTTTCTCTGTGACAATGATGGCAGCCTACCTATAATTATCCCCCCCAACTTTAATTTAGCCGTTGAGGTCCTGCTAGAATGATTTTCTTAAGCTGCTACTCAGAGTATCTCATTCCCCTGCTCAATAACAAAAGTTCAGAGCCTTAACCAAGAGCTTTAGCATTCAATCTCCACCTTTAAAATATTTTTTTTTGAGAAAGAGGAAGTGTGAGTTGGAGAGTAGCAGGGGGACAGAGAGAGAGAGAGACAGAGAGGGAGAGAGAGAATCTTAAGCAACTCCACACAGAGCACGAAGCCCAACACAGGGCTTGATCTCATGACTGTGAGATCATGATCTAAGCTGAAATCAGGAGTTGGATGCTTAACTGACTGAGCCACCCAGGCTTAAGGTCCTTTGATGTCTGTCTCTACCTTCATTTCCAGCATCATTTTCTGTATCTTCTATTCATATATCTCTAAGTTCTAGCCAAACAGATTGATCTCCTGTTCTTGGCTCCAGAGTGTTCTACCTCTCTTTCTTTTTTTTTTTTTTCTTTTTCTTTCTTCAGGCTGTTCACTCTGCCTGGAATCCCCTCCATCTCACTTTAATATGGCTGTTCAAAGTCCCACCCCCCTTTTTCAAGAACCATTAATCTGGCTCCCCTTTGCCCCCCTTCAACTGAAAGTAGCATGCTTGAATTAAGTCTCTTACTGATTGCATTTTGGAGGGCTCCTGATTGATGCCATGTATACCTGAGCAAACCTATTACACTGTAAGCAGACAGAGAGAAGGGGTCATGTCATTATCTTATTCCATGCTCTTCCCTCCATGGCACCTGGGTGTAACTGGGACTTTGGAGGCTATTAGACCCAAGAACAAGAACAAGACAAGTCACATGCTACTCATGACTGCTCCCAAGCGGACCTGTTTCTTGGACAAAGGTGTAGGACCAAGGGGATTTCTCTTCCCTTCCTGCTTTGCTTTCTTGCAATTAAAAAAAAATGAACATTTCATTTTTTTAAGTTAGAAAGCATTGTTATCAGCAAATGTGCATGCATAACGTATTCATATGGAATCATGCTATTTTTCACTGACCTCTCTGGAAATTTTCTAGGCTTTCTCTCGACAGTTTCCACCCAAAGACTGCTAGCTAAGCCTGTAAAATGTAAAATGATCATTTCTCTGAACAATCCCGAAGTTACTCGGATCCCCCATGGGATTCCCCCACTCCACATTCAATTTCCTTTCATCTGTCTCCCAGGCAGCTCCTGAAATGAGAAGTTTTAATTGTTGTTCTCCACCAGGGTGTGGAAGGGCACACAAGGCATGTTTAATCATTTGTCTTTCCTGCTGGAGTGGGTGATGGATGAGATGCATTAATGTGGTGTTTCCTGCCTGGATCATGTCGCTACAGCATGATGGCATGCTTGAGGTGGCGACAGCCATCATGCCAGGGGTCCTGGGATATGCAGGGGCCACCCCCAGCTCCCAGAGGATGAGAGGTGCTAGACAGGACAGCACGCTAGCATGATTCCAAAATGTGGTGTAGCGGAAAGAACACAGGCTGTCGAGCCAGCCCCCGCTGCACTAGGTCCCAGCTCTGCTGTGTCCTTGTTTTGTGACTTCAGGCAAATGCCTTGCTTTGTCTCTTTGGTCATCAGTGTGGTCCTGGGGAATGTGAGAATACAAATATCTTCTCCCCAGGATGGTTAGGGGTTAAGTGAAAGCCAGCAAAGTCCCCAGCCACAGTATACATGCATGATGCAAAGGCTCAGGTGATGAAAATCCCCCCTTTGCATCTGTGATTTCTCACCTGTCTGGAGAAGATGCCCTTTCAGACAACGTTGATATTCATGTGACATTCAACTGAGCACGGACCAACTACGTGTCTCCAGATGATATGGAAAGGCACCGTAGACTGCCCCTTATGCTCAGGTCAGTGAAAGTCTAGTGGAGATTGGGAAAGGCTGATGAGTTACTTAAGTCCTCCAGCCCAGTATTGTTGGTCGGGCAGAAGGAGATTCTACAGAAGACTCCAGAAAGCAACAGAACCAACCCAAACCCAAGACCCAGTCCGGATGGCACAACCTCTGTCCCTGGATGCTGACGCCCTTATTTCATGGATGAAGAAGCTGAGGACCAGGAAGGTTCAAGTGCCCCATTCAAAGATGCTCAGCTGCTGCCTGACATGGGAAAGTCAGTAACCATTTCTCAGGTGAATGAGTGAAAAGGGGCCTGAAGATGACTAGTGTCTGCTCACTTGTTTTCGGAAGGCATCTGGGCCCCTCCACCCTGTTTCGATCTGTCCTTTTCAACTTGCTCTATTTATCATTCCAAGGAGCTGCCTTGGTTACTGTAGGATCCTGATTCAAGCACCTATGCCAGACTCCCATACTGCCCAGAAGCCCTCGGCATAGAATTGAGGGTGCCACAAAGCTGAACTTGGGTTCACTTGCCTGACTTTATCTCTGGTTACAGTTCTCCCTGGTGATTCCAGGCTCTGGATCTCTATAGCCTTTCTGGTCACAGTTCTCAAAGCTTCCTACCTCCTTGCCTTTGTTTACCTTAGACCCTTTTCTCACCCTTCTCTTAGCTCAAGGGGCTTTTTCTCAGCATTTCCTGCCTTCAGAACTCTAGTTAAACGTAATCTCTTTGGAAGGAGTTATGTCCTATGCTCCCAAAACACTGCCCATCCCTCTGGAGATGGCCCTTCAAAGCCAGCTGTGGAGTGGAGTCGTTTGTGTCTGTTAACCACTTGGATGAGCACTTCAAGGGTGGAAGAAGAAGGCTGATTTCTCTCCATGGCCCCAACTCCCAGCCCAGGGATTCCCACAGAGTAGGGGCTCAGTATGCACTTGGTGAATGAATGGATATATGAACAAATGAGCCTAACTCCTGTTCATCTGCAAGGAGTTTGGGGCAAACAAATATGAGGTGGTTGATTAGGGGAGTCAAGAGCACGAGCAATGCTTAGCTGAGTAGGTTACAAGGGATGAGAAGGGGCTGGACCCAGATGGGGAGCTTTGGTGAAGACCCTGGCCAGCCTGGGAGTTGTGGACATCAAGGGTGCCATAGGGAGGTGATGGGTAGACATTGCAGTGCCTGTTGACATGTAATAGATGCTTAAGATGTGCCAGGACTTGAACTGCGCTCAGCCCATGCCTTACCGCGTTTACTCCTCATGGTAACCCTACAGAGCAGTTGCCACTGTTACGCTCACTTGTCAACATTTTCATTTTGCAGGCAAAGGGGTGATGTAATTCACCCACAGAGACCCAGCTAGTGAGCGGTGGAGCTGGGAGCCAAACCAGTTCTATCTGGCCCCAGAGCCGGTGCTCTCACCTACCTCCTTGTGTTCACGTGACAGCCAACAAATGGGGCCTTCACCTGCTACAAAGTCTTGCTCAGGGCTGATCCCAGAGCCTAGACTATAAAGAGGACAGGGATCTATGCAGAGTTAAGAGAACAGATGTCGTGGAAATAGCTTGGATCTCTATGTGCATGTGTGCGTGTGTGCATGTGTGCACAAAGACTGATTACGACATTCTCTTACTCCATTTGTGCTGCAAGGATAGAATACCATAGACCGCATGGCTTATCAACAACAAAAGTGTATTTCCTCTCTGAAGGCCGGAACATCGAAGATCAAGGTGCCAGCAGATTCAGTTTCTGGTGAGGATTACATTCCATCTTCCCGCTGGGTCCTCACATGGCAGAAGAGACAAGGGAAGGGAGTCTCTGGAGACCTTTTCATAAGGACATTAATCTCATTCATAAGGGCTCCACCCTCCTGACCTAATCACCTCCCGGGGCCCCATCTTCTAATACCATCATATTGGGGATTACATTTCAACATAGGAACTTAGTTTTGCCTCACTGTGTTCTTATCTTATTTTTCCTACTCTTCCCTTATGATCGTCTGTTAAGTTTCTCAAATTCCACATATGAGTGAAGTTATATGATATCTGTCTTTCTCTGACGTATTTCGCTTTGCATAATACTCTCCAATTTCATCATTGTTGTTGCAATGGCAAGATTCATTCTTTTTCGTGACCAAATAATATTCTGATATACAATGGAACTACATCTTTTTAATCCATTCAAAGAGAATCTTAAATACAGAGAACAAACTGAAAGTTGATGGGGGGTCAGGAAAATGGGTGTTGGGCATTAAGGAGGGCACTTGTTGGGATGAGCATTGGGTGTTATATATAAGTGATGAATACTTGAATCTACTCTTGAAGTCAAATATGTTAGCTAACATGAGACTAAAAGACAAACAAACATAGGAACTTAGGTCGGGACACAGATATTTAGTCTATGGCAAATGTATCTGGGCACAGCTTACAGGTACAGAGATTGTCACAGCTTACGAAGCTCCCCTCCATTATCTCATTTGCTGTTCACACCTGTCCTATGATGCTGGTATTGTTTTATAGATGGAGCTCAGAAAATGTTAAGTAATGGAAGCCTAGTCACATCCTAGCTAGGTGATAGATTTGGAAATTCAGTGCATGTTCATTGCTTTGTCTTATATGTGTAGGAGTCTTCGAGGATCATTCATTAGTGACCCTCCTCCTTCCCTGTCTGAAAGAGAAAGTGGATGGAACATTAAGATTGGAGAACGTGGCTTTTATCCTTGGGTAAGTGGGCTTAGCCAAATTAAACCCTAATATTAAACTGACTTAACATCGTTTCATGATGAATGGATCAAGAAAATGTGGTATATATACACAATGGAGTATTACATGGCAATGAGAAAGAATGAAATCTGGTCATTTGTAGCAAAGTGGATGGACCTCAAGGGTGTCATGCTAAGCGAAATAAGTCAGGCATAGAAAGACAGATACCATATGTTTGCACTCATAGGTCTAACAGGAGAACAGGAGAAAACTAATGGAGGACCATGGAGAGGGGAAGAGGGAGAGTTGGGGAGAGAGAGGGATGCAAAACCTGAGAGACTATTGAATACTGAAAACGAACCAAGGGCTGAAGGGGGACGGGGAGGGGGAAGGGAGGTGGTGGTCATGGAGGAGGGCACTTGTGGGGAAGAGCACTGGATGTTATACGGAAACCAATTTGACAATAAACTATTAAAAAAATCAAAATGAAAAATAAATAAATAAACTGACTCAACCACTTAGTCCTAGAATCTGGAGTGGGACTGTCCGTGTGGGAAGAGGTCCACGGAGGAGAGTCCTAGGATGTGGGGGAGCAGAGAACTCACGCTTCGATGGGGACACTCCCTCTCAAGATGAAGCCTGGAGGAAGTAACCTGAGCCTGCCTGGTTTATTTTTCCCGACTTGACAATGAGATAAGTCACTTCAGCCCCTGGTGACATTGAGGGAAGGGAGTAGAGAGAGGCCACTAACAAAGTTCCTTCTATATGGAAAGAGATAGGAAACATAACGAGTTCCATTAATCATGTTCCTTCCTTAACAGTGGAAATATCAAGAGTAAGGAAAACAACTGTTCCCTCATGACATGAAGAATCACTGAAAACACTGGGCCCAAGGTCCGTGCCAGATGGTTGCCAAGGAAAGGTATATCATGCCTGACTTGAGAGGTATGCAGTGCTAAAACTTTCACTAGAATACAGCTGGTAAAGGAACACACTTTCCCTTCAGTGCTGCCGAGAACAGTCTTCACGGTTCCTTTCTGAGCATCTTGCCAATGAAGAATGTGGCAGAGAGTCCGGTGAAATCTTCTACCAGATTAAACGTGTCAGAACGTTAAAACAGGGGCCTTCCTGTGTCGGGGAGCAAGAACAGCCTGTCTCTTTCAAGGTCTTTTTAGCTGGACTAAGAATCGAAATGAGAGAGATGAACAGGAGAAAATCAAATTGAGTAGTGTTCGTATGGGGAATCCACATAGACGACGAAATTCCAAAGACAGTCAGACACATTGGGTATGTATGTCATCCTGAGCTAACGAGAAGAGGGTAGAGGTCTGGGACTTCAAAAGGGAGAAATGAACTTCATAGAAAAATTTTTTAAAAATGAATGTTTGGTAAACAAATGTTTGCTGGGCCAGTCAGAAGCAATGAGACCTAGAGGGTTGAAAATCAAACAGCCTTGCTAAGTTCCTCTCTGGCCACCTTTCCTAGTTCATATCACAGGGGAGTGTGGTCGATGGTGATAACTCTTTTCCTGGAACAGGTTTTCTATCTAAATTATCTTTAGGCAGTTTGCGGAGAGGTAAAGAGCTCTTCCTGAATTTTCTGGCTTTTGGTTGCTTTTTAAAAAAAAATATTTATTATTTTAAGTAGGCTCCACACTTCAGGTGGGGCTTGAACTCACAACCCTGATATCAAGAGTTGCAGGCTCCATAAACTGAGCCACTAGGCACCCTTGATTACTTTTTAACTCAAAATAGTCTTCATACCAGAGTGGCCTATCTTGGGGTAGCGTGCCCTTGGCCCCTACACCTGTGATTAGCATTATTATGAAAAACAATGGCATTTTAATTTGAAATACACAGCTACAAAATATGAGAAAATTCTTAGAGGTTTTGATGGAAAGCTTATCCAAGTATTAGAACTCTAATTCAGCCTTAGATGTGTGTCCCAGAGATGAAATTTTAAATAATGTAGAAAGAAACATTCTATGCCTAGGAATATATTCAGTTAAATTTAACTAATAACTGCTTGAAAAATACCATACTGTTCCCAGGTGTTTATGGTTTTTTAAAAAAATAGTTTTATTGAGGTATAATTTACATACTATAAAATTTACCAGTTTTAGGTGTATAATTTTATGGGTTTTGACAGAGGTAAATAGCCATGTAATCACTAGTAATAGTTATTAGTTAGAAAAATATCTAATTCCTTATACAGCAGCTTATGCCTTTTATAAATCTTCAAGGGATCATTCTTTGTTCTCTAGAACTTACTACATTTAACCAATTTCATATAGAATTATAATTCTGACTACGGAAGGGGACAATTAAGAATTTCCTTGGCAGGCAGCATGTACCTTTACAGCGAAGCCATGTAGGAGTGCAAAGCACAGTCCCTCAAAAGGGGAGAAAAATATTTACTCGAGAGCAAAATTGATAATCCTAACTCGTAAAGTAGCTGGAAACACTTCTTTAGCTCTGGACTGCCACCCCCCACGCTCCCCTAACATCCCCTCCGGGCTTCTTTCTCATCCGTACATTTACATAACACTTTACAGTGAGAAAGTGCTTTCACAAACAGTTTACAGTTTAAAAAGTGCTATTGCATCCATTAACTTATTTAATCTCTTCCTGCTTGCCCTGAAGCTAAACAGGCCCTCCAATGAATTCACTCAGAGTTGGATCAGGAAAATATCCAACTTCGTTCGCCTGTGTCCCTCTTGCCAAGCCTGGCTCTCTCAATGGCAAGGTGGAAGCCTCGGCTGCCATCAGACTGGAAATCCATCCAGGACTATCCATCATCCTGTGGGTTGTTGCCGCTGAACGCTGGGTGTCAGGGGTTGATGAACTGGGGAGTCTGATCCAACAATCATTTGGAACTCAGGCTCCGGAGCCACAACCCTGCTCCTCTGGCTGAAATTTGGGGGTGTGTGAAAGAGCAGTGCAGGAGAAGGATCAGAGTGAATCTCAAGAAAGGAGTCTTTTGCCCAATTGTGAGGGTGCGAGAGAGTCCTTAGGTGAGGAGAGAAGGGAGTTTTTCCCCATCTTCAGAAGGGCTGCGCAGGCCCAGGACACAGAAGAGAGATGGAATGGGGGATGACTTATGCTCTTCTCCATGGCAATGCTCACATCCCTAGCCCCAGGTGGAAGCAGGTCACTAGGATTAGAATAAGGCCCCTGGGGGGCAATGGTTTAGGAATAGGAGAACCTGGATCCAAGTGTCAACTGTTATGAGTTGCTGTTCACCCTTGATCAGGCTTTCTCTGACCTTCGATTGTCTCACCTGTCAAAGGAGGGGAGTTGATGGCTGGGTGTCTTCTAGAACCAGAATTCTAGCACTCTGTGAAAGGAGAGCTAGGGGGAAGAGGTACCTAAAAGTTGTCACAGGTGGTCTGAGTGGTGGACTGAAGAATGGGGAGGCCGTGGGCTCTGCAGACATAGGCGTCTCTGCCTAGTGGTGCCCCAGCTCCTCCGTACCTCTAGACAACTCCACTCAGTATTCATGTTCCCTGTTTCTTCCCCTTGAATCCTCTTGGATCCCTCAAATTTAGAGCCCTGAGGGATCACCCCAGTTTGTCGTATGACCTGTCAGTAGAAGGGTGAAGGTTTTGGAGTAGGCAGATGTTGACTCAGATACTGGCTCCAACCCTCACTCGCTTGGCAGATTGCCTCTCCTCTCTCGTCCATGCCTGTGAAGAAGGGACAATGCTTCCTAGATCCCAGAGCTGTTGGCAGATGACGTGTGTAAGCCATCTAACATAGAAACCACTCAGTGAATGACAGCTATTCTTAAATAATAATAATATTCAAGTAATAAGAGAATCAGAATCACTGACATTGTCTCCCCCACTTTCCCCCATTCAGTGCTGTAGGAGCTTCCATGGACAGTACCAGAAACATGGCTTGATCATGTGTTCTGGAAGCCCTTCTTCCCCATCTCCCCACAGAGGAAAACAAGCTTGGAGCAAAAAGTTTGGTGCTGGGATGTGTCCCAGATCCACAGGCACCAGCTGAGGGGCCTCAAGTCCTCTGAGTCAGTGTTTCTTGTTTGTTCATTCACTCATTCATTGAGTAGGCTTTTGTGGAGCACTGTGTGCTAGATGGCATTGTATCAAAGGAGATATGAAACCTCAAACTACCTGTCTCAAGGATTGCCATGGAGACCAGGGGAGGTGATGTTAGGGGGCAGTTGGTGGGATTTAAGAAGTGTTCTGAACTTTGGTTATTATGTTACTATCACTAAAATCATTGCTTTGGTGATACACAAGGCCAGATATGTTAAACCATAAGTGAGGCAGGAAAGGCCAGAGACTGCTCTGAAAGGGGCTCATGCAGAAATCCAGCTTCAAGCAGGACTTGAAGATGAAGAGGAAACTGACAGCTGGACTGTGCCTCCTAGAAGGGCAGGACCAGGAGGCCATTCTGCTCATCCCACTCATCCCTGCATCCCTGGTGCCTAACTGCACACCAGGCACAAGTGAGTGTTTCAGAAAGGATGGAAGGGAACAGGGAGGGGTGGGTATGGCAGTGACTTCATCTACATCCATATGAGGCTTGCAATCCTAAGTGTTCATGTGAAATTAGTTATCCCACATGTGAGGTTCTCTCCAGCAATACTCAGCTGCTTGGGTGCCAGCACCTAATGAAGGTAATTGAAGAGGGTCACTGAGCTCAGTCATGGTGGTATCGGGCCAAGTAAGAGAAGAGAGGGAGGAGAAAGACAACAGTGTGGTACATTCTGCAAGAAAATTGACTTTAGGACACCTGGGTGGCTCAGTTGGTTGAGCAGCTGGCTTCAGCTCAGGTCATGATCTCACAGTTCATGGACTCAAGCCCTGCATTGGGCTCTGTGCTAACAGCTTAGAGCCTGGAGCCTGCTTCGGATTCTGTGTCTCCCTCTCTCTCTGACCCTCCCCTGCTCACGCTGCCTCTCTCTCAAAAATAAATAAAAACATAAGAAAAAAAATTTAGAAAATTGACTTTAAAGGTAGACCAAAGAATCTAAAGTTAGAAGGGGTTGTGCATTGGGAAAGTGCCATCCCTTGGAATGGAGAATGTGGTGAGATGGAGGAATGGTGGCTGGGGGGCTGGAGTAAGTGACATGTGGAATTCTTGCAACTAAGGTTTGCAAGGTGGTATGATCCCTGGTGGTGACAATGTCCGGGTTTGACAATGTGTGTAGGTAATTTTGTTGGGATGAAGAAGGTTGTTGGATGTAGAAAAGTCAGGAGCAGATGGGCCAAGGGAGCTGAGTTATCTACACATACTTTAGCCATTGAGAATGAGGTTTTGGATGGAAAATATGGTGAACCAGAAGTTCAATTTCACAGTGAGTGAGAGAAATAAAAGAGATAAATAACTTATCAGGGTAAAGGGAGATATAGGTAGGCAGTATGAACATTAGGAAGTGAGGAGGAAAAATGGTCTGGAATAGTCATTAAGAAGCAAGGAGAACACTTACGCTATTTCTGGTGTTGAGATTGGAAGATACCTTAGGCACAGTTCTGATACATGGGGCCTTGGTTTTCCAGCCAGCAGCCAATTAGAAGCAATAAACCAGGAAGGAGAAAAGACATGACAGCTGGCCCAATAGCTGGTGGTAATTCTAGGAGTGGTTGTTGGGCTGACGTCAGCGAGGAAACTGATGAACTACACAAATCACATACACTCAAAACTTAAAGGGGTCCTTGGGGAAATGGCTGGTTGTAGGGCTGGGGAAGGGAATACACAAAGTGAACCTGGAGCATCTTGGAGTGTTGGAAAGTCAGGAAGTACAACCAAGAAAATCCCAATGATGGGAGTATGCCAAAGGGATACAACCAAAGGGGGCTCCCAATGATCAGAGCTGCAACAATTTGAATAAGAAAAGAAATTGAGTAGTACCAGAGTATAGTCTGGAGTATAAAATAAATATCCACACATCCATAGTGACATACATACATGACAGAATAAATGAATAAGTGGGGGAAAATAGACAAATCTCACATGCACAAAAAATCCAAATAATTTATGAAAATTCTCCGTCCTCAAGAAGGAGGAGCACATCTCCCCATTATCCAAGAGTGAGGTGTGCATAGTGACTTCTGAATAATGGCAGAATAGGCCACCCCAAAAGATGCCACTTTGGCATAGGATTATTTTGAGCCGAAGGCAGTTGAGAAGAAGCAGATATAAGGAAAAGTCTCTGACCTCCCTCTACTTGCCTAAAAGCAGTGCATACACTTGTAATGGTGTCTCCCCCATCCTTCTGTGCCAGGAAGGACAGAGTTAATCAATGAGACAACTCTCGGAATCTTAACCCAGAGACAGCATCTGAGGAATCTACATAACAGACGATACTAACTAGCTCTTATCGTCTATTCATTCCCCCATATATTTGCCTTCCCCAGAAACTCAAAGTCCTTTTCCTCGGTCTTGTCACTTCTGTTCAATACATAATTTTGTTTCATTCAGATGCTCTCTAAGCTCATGTTCTAACCACCTTTTTGAGTTACTCATCACCGAGTGCTTCCACCTACAATGCATGTGCCAATGCTCTTCTTTGTTTTTCTCATACTAATCTGTCTGTTGTCAGCCTGTCACAGGGCTCCAGGCAATGACCCTAAGATGGCTAGAAGTTTTCCTCACCTACACAGTAGGGGACACTACTGTCCTCTTCCCCTCCAAAGAGTACAGAATGGGAAAGTGGAGAGGGGAAATGTGTAACTTTACAGGGGATAAACCTAAGAAGCATGGCCTCAATCAGGTGATCAGGACCAAGGACAGCAGTGATAAATCACTATGCTAGTATGTACCCTCTCTTGCTACCATATGGTGATCTGTCTGGTATTACTGCCCTGAACCCATAAGCCCAGCCTAATAATGAGAAAAACACCAGACAAATCCCAACTGAGGGTCATTCTACAAAGTACCTGACTCACCAAAACTGCCAAAGTCATCAGAACTAAGGAGAGTCTGAGAACCATAACAGCCAAGAGGAGCCTCAGGAGCCATGATAACTGAATAGGACATGGAGCCCGGGATGGGGTCTTGGGACAGAAAAAGAATGTTGCATTGGAAACTAAGTAAATCTAAATCAAGTTTGGCTCATTAATGATGACAAATGTACCAATATAAGATGGTAGTGACCGGGGAAGCCAGGTGTGGAGTGTATGAGAACTCCCCATACTATCATCACAGTTTTTTATAAATCTAAAACTTTTCTAAAATAAAATTAAAAACCTATTTAAAGAATGCAGTGGACTAGTTTCTCTCAGTGAAAGGACAAACAGCTCTGCATACTATCTTAGGATCCATGGGTCTCGAGAACTTGTATTCTAAAATAATAGATATTCATTATGGAATTTATAAGTTTGAAAAAATGACATTATTTTTCAGCCACTTAATTTCAGAGGGCATGGATGAATGTAACACCTTTAGAAAGATGTAGAAGACATCTTTAGCTCTAACAATGAATAAAAAGTCACTGGCACCATTGACTGATGAATGACTAAGAAGATGTGGTGTATATATATATATTATATATACACACACAGTGGATTACTACTGGTGTTCTACTCAGTGATGAAAAAGAATGAAATCTTTCCATTTGCAACAACGTAGATGGAACTAAAATGTATCACGCTAAGTGAAATAAGTCAGAGAAAGACAAATTATCATATGATTTCACTCATGCGGAATTTGGGAAACACGACAGATGAACCTAGGGGAAGGGAAGGGAAATAAGACAAAAATAGAGAGGGAGGCAAAGCATTAAGGACTCTTAAATACTGAGACAAACTGAGGGTTGCTGGAGGGGAGATGGGTGGTACAATGGGTTAAATGGGTGATGGGCATTAAGGAAGGCACTTTTCAGGATGAGCATTGGGTGTCATACGTTAAGAGTTGAATTACTAGGTTCTACTCCTGAAGGCAAGACTCCACTCTATGTTAACTAACTTGAATTTAAATAAAAGAAAAAAGTCACTGGCACTAGGGATAATGTTGGCTACAACTGTTGAAAGCTCAGGGTTGACTTTTAGACAGACCTGGGTTTGAATCTCATCTGCTAGTTGTGTGGCTTTGGGCAAGTACACTCAACTTCTCAGGGCCTCAGTTTCTTCCTCAGCAAAATGGGAAGAAAGTATCTGCTTTGCATTCAACACTTCTGTGAAAATTAAATGAGATAAAACACAGGAAAGTGTCTTGCAAAAGCTCTAGAACTCCTAGCCCCTGGCATATACTTCATACATGACAACCCTCAAGCAAGTTGTGTCCAAGTCGCCCATGTGTCCTTTGGATATGATTGGAGTCACCATGGCTGCTTAAACCTTCATGAGCACACAAATCCTCCAAGGATCTTAATAAAATGCTGATTATGATTCAGAAGGTCTTGGTGGGATGTGGACTCCACATCTCTCATGAGAAACCAGGTGATGCTGAAGCTGCTGGTCTGGAGACCCTATGATGATCAACGAGAATCTAAGCTACCGTGGATGGGCCTTGACCCGCCCACTCAGTGTCTTTGGGCAAATGACCTTCCCTTGCTGGGGCTTCCTCTCCTGTCAGTGAAACAAAACAGTACAAAGTAAAGAAACAGAAAAGGACAAAAATTTCCTTTCCAAAGAGCAATGGATTTGCCTCCCAAAGTGACAGCACTGGTCAATCCTGATGCTGGCTGGCTGGCGCAGCCACACACCTGGACCTGGAAAACCCTGGCAGCGGCTGCACCTGCCAGTTCCCTCCCAGTTTCTCAGGAGACGACCCTGTTCCAGCCTCCCCAGTTGCTTAAGGTTTGTAAAGATCACAGTGGGGGCATTTAAAAGGCTCAAGGGGCGGAAAGCCCCTAATTTTACAGATAAAATTAAATGGAACAAATTGCATTATTTCCATCTGAATTCCCTTCCTCGTGGCTCATTTTGACATGCAGGAAATAAATTGCCATCAACCCCCCAAACCAGCTGCTTCCAGTCAGAGCGAATGGATCATGATTTAATGAAGGCAGCCATCTGGTACGGGGTAAAAACCCTAATTAAGCAATATATGAATCAGAACAGAATTAGCCATCAAGTCCTTAGAGCTCTGTAAATGCTGGAAACCACGTGGAGTTGTCACCACGTGGAACAGCCTGCTTCTACGCAAGCATGGACACAGGAGAAACCCATCCCACAGCCCCAACAGGAGGGCTTGGATTCTGGGGTGCTAACTGAAATAAACAACCACTACCAGAGGAACCTTGGTGTCAGTAATGAACGCCCTTCCTGTGTACATGACACATCACCGTTTCCCAAACATTTCACACCAGGAGTACCTTGAACCCTCTGCCACTCACCTCTTTGGGTAGGGCTGATGGCCACAGCCACAGGGTTAGTGACTCTCTCAAGAGCCCACAGCCAGAAGGGATCCAGGTCAAGCCCAGAATCCAGGTCATTGGTCTCCAAATCCTAACACAGTGGCTGCCCTCTCTTTAGGTGAATACCCTAAGGTCCTTGTGCCATCTTAGACTACTGAGAGACTCTAATGATCCGGGCTCTGGGCTCTGCATGGTCAGTGCCTTCTTCCTCTTTCAGATGTTGGAGAAAAAACTCTAATGACCCACTCTCATACCCTTTGAAGTTCTCTGGACAGCACTCTAGTTGGATAGAGGGCCAGCCAGCTGGGAGACATTGACCATTGTTTCATGGCTGTATCAGCAGAGCCTGCAGCTCTCTGCCTTGCACATCACAGGTGCTCAATGAACAATTGTTGAATGGTAAAGGAATAAGTGAATGACCTTGAGAAGTCCTTCTATCTTTCTTGACTTAGCCCTGGAACTCAAGAGAAACATTATTGGCTACTTCTTGCCATTATTTATATCTGTGTTTATCAAGGACCTTAATAAAAATAAACAAGTTGTACCACCAGACAATGCACTCCCACTGGAGTGGGGCCAGTGGGACCACTGACAAAGGACCAGAAAGCTTTAAGCTCTATCCCTTGCCAGACTGGAATTGTCTTTTTTTTTTTTTAACGTTTTTTATTTATTTTTGAGAGACATAGAGAGATAGTTTGAACAGGGGACTACCAGAGAGAGAGAAGGAGATACAGAATCTGAAGCAGGCTTCAGGCTCTGAGCTAGCGGTCAGCACAGAGCCTGATGCGGGGCTCGAACCCACAACCGTGAGATCATGACCTGAACCGAAGCGGGATGCTTAACCTACTGAGCCACCCAGGTGCCCCTGGAATTTTCTTGTTTAATAGCATTGCTACAGTGGATGGCGGCTCAGCCCTGTCTCTGCTTACATGTTCCTTGTTACTACAGAGAAGTGCATTTTTCCATGTTTCCCTATGAATTGTCTTTTTTTCTCTTTTGGAAATAGTATCCTTTATTCATTTAACTGTAGAACAGTTTTCTATTAGTGGGTCTGAATTCTCTATATAGTAATTCTTTGCTGCACACATCATTCCCATGTATTTTCTCTCCTCTACCCTCCACATCTCTTTTTTTGAAATTTTAAATTTTGGTGGAGTCCCTTCTGCCCATTGTTTTCCCTTGGGCTTTTATTTTTCTGTTACTGCTCTACTTTGCAAGTCTTTTCTCCCCCAGATATTTGATAAATATTCATTTCTACTTCTTCCAGTGTCATATTGATTTTGCTCACATTTACATTACTTCTGTAATTCATCTGGAATGCATTTTGATATTTGAGGAGAGGCATTTTTTCTGGCTTCTTACTTCTTCATTCTCCACGCACCCGTAGAGACCCAGACAAGACCAGATTAAAATGGATGCAACATAAGCCGATGCAACATAAGTCTGAGTGGATCCTGGGCTTGTATTAAGCACATTGAGTGTCTGAAATTAGATTGCTCGGGGAAAAGAAGTCTTGGTCATCTAAGCACAAGTAGAAGAAGAAACAAGACAGAGCATTAAATGTATTATTTTTAGGTCCTAAACTTCTACTCATTCTGGAGATTCAGATCTAGGGCCATTTCTCCCAGGAGGGGTCACCTATTACTCTAGTCCCAGAGTGAACTTGGCACCCTTCCCCTGTCCCACTGCAGCTCCTTTACCTCCCATTTGATTGGCCATGTGGGATAGCCATTGAGTATTGGCTTAGCTGGTTCCGCATTGCCAGGGAGAGCTCTCAGTGGGGGACCTCGACTCTTCCTTTATTTGCTTTTGTTGTCCCAGCCTCCAACACAGCCCCTGCTCATCGGAGCCCCTCAGGAAATGCACGTTTAATGAGTGTACAGATTCATGAGTCAGTGACACCTATAAAGTTCCACTGGGCACCTCTGTCTTGGGCACCGAGCATCTTTGTGACACTAACTCGTGACTACTCACAACAAACTTGAAGGGAATGATGATTATCATTTCATTTACCCACTGGAAAACCCAGGCTCAGAGAGGTAAGGAGTTCAACTATGGAACTTTGGGCTGCAGCTTCCAGTGATGCTGCACATGCTTACCTTGTTTGGAGCCTTCTTTTTCAGATGGGGACATCAAGTCTCAGGGAGAGGCCCACGTTGTCAACATGCTCTTAAGAAGACTCATGCTGCATATGAAATCAGGATGCTTTAGGGACCCCGAGACCATCATCTCTATTCAGTTTCTAATGGTTCTCAGAAAATAATGATTGATCTGAGCCAATTTAAACTTATTCTAAAGTTTGACACCAACGCCACTAGCTCTGTCTATGACACTTTCCATTTTCCCAAACACTTTTACTTTGCTGACGTAAGCCCACTGGTTCTGCCATCCCTGAAAGTAACTCAAGTCCAAGGCTATGGAGGACGAAGCCCCCTGCATCAGTGTTCAAATGACCCTGAGTCTCATCTGTGTGCAAGAAGGAGAGGAAACTACTGACCTTGGAAATTCTGTATCCTCTGTCATAATAATTAATTTTATGTGTCAACTTGACCAGATCACAGGGTGCTCAGACATTTGGCCAAACACGACTCTGGGTGGGTCAGTGAAGGCATTTCCGGATGAGAGTAACATTTGAATCAGCAGATAGAGAGAAGCAGATTTCTCTTCCAGCGTGGGTGGGCCTTGTCTAACATGTTGAGGATCTGAGAAGAGGCTGAATAGTAGGGGACTCCACGGGCTGGGCCACTGAGCTGAACCATTTGTCTTTTCTGACTTAAGACTCAAACAGAATCACTGACTCTTCTTGGGCCTTGAACCTGTGGCTTTAGGACAGAACTGCACATCAGATTGGTACTGTTTCTTTGGAGAAGCCTAATTAATACATCTGTGTAAGGAGATGGTATTTCTCCATCATCCATTAGGGGGACATGTGTCCTTCCAAGTGACAAGTGACTCTTTGTGCTCAGTGCCAGCTGCTTACAAAATACTTCCACAGACATCCAGTTTAATTTCCACAAAACCCTGGGAGAGAGGAACTGGTATTCTCCCATTTACGGTGGGGGAAACTGAGGCTCTTGATTTGCTCCTGGCCACACCAGTTCTCCAACTCCCTTTCCAGGGCTCTTCCTAGTGCTCTTTTCTGGGCTGCAGGCCCGAATTGCCAGTCTTACTCAGGTGTGGTGTACAGACCCAGGTCAATACTCCTGGTTGGAAAGTCACCCAGGACCCAGGACTCAGAAGTTTACTTCTGTGCTTTATCCAGTGGGGCCAGGATAAAAGATTGGAAGGCTGTGGCTAGAGGGGCTCTGGCTTTAGGGGTCCAGGGCTCTGGATGCCAACACGGTCCAGGTTGTGGCTGAACCGGGTGGCCAAGGTGGACAAGAGGGAAGGTCATATGGAGTGGTACATGTGCCAATGTCTGCCACAGGAAGGAGAAAGGAATAAGGCCCTGCAGAGTCTTGTGCAAAAAGGATACATGAAGTCATTCACACTCTGTTATGGACCAAATGTTTGCGTGCTCCCCAATTCACATGCTGAAGCCCAACCTCCAGTGTGGCTCTATTTGAGACGGGTGCTCTAATGGAGTAAAGTTACTGGGGTCATAAGACTCAGGCTCTGGTCCAATAGGATTTGTGTCCTTATAGGAACAGACAGAGTGAGTGCTTCCTGTCCCCCTCCTACTCCCTTTCCTCCCCAGTCTCACATGGAGCAAGTGCCCTCCTGAGCACACAGCAAGAAGGCAGCCATCTGCCCACCAAGAGACCTCTCACCAGGTGCTGGACACGCTGGCACCTTGATCTTGACGGCCAGCCCCCAGATCTGTGAGAACATACATGTCTGCTGCTTAAGCCTCCTGGTCTATGGTGTTTTGTTATGATGGACATTCCTATTTTATTGTTTTAAGTTTATTTATTTTATTGAGAGACACAGAGAGAGCGAGCATGAGTTGGGGAGGGGAAGAGAGAGAGGGGGAGAGAGAATACCAAGCAGGCTCCACACTGACAGTGCAGAGCCTGACATGGGGCTCAATCCCATGAACCGTGAGATCACAGCCTGAGCTGAATCCAACAGCCAGATGCTCAACTGACTGAGCCACCCAGGTGCCCCAGACACTCCTATCTTAAAACAAACAAAAAGAGGAACCTGCTTGGAATTCTTGCTCTCCCTCTTTCTCTGCCCCTCCCCTGCTCGTGCTCACTCTCTCTCACAAAATAAATTTATAAACTTTAAAAAAAAAACAAGCAAACATGTGCAGCTTGATTCAGCCTGTGGTCCACCAGCTTGCAGTCTGATGGTCCAAATCATTCATGGCGTGGAGTCCAAGTTCTCCATGAATAAAGAGGGCTAGCCAGGGGCTTGGGAGGAAATGTTAGGAAGAAGAGGCCCCAGGATGTGGTGCTTAAGGAGCCGAGTTTGTACCTGACACCGCAGAAATGATGATCCGGAAGGGGCAGTGGGGGTGAAGCAGAAATGCTGGGCCTGCCTCTGACCCTGTGACATGAGGACAAGCACCTTCTGCCGCAGGACCTGTAGGGAAGTGACAGCCGCTGGGGGTGGGCTAAGGAGAAGCAGGCTCTGCAGGACGGGGCTTCAGAGCCCGCAGTGGGAGGCTGGGGGTGGGGGGGTCCTGAGAGCAGAGGCAACAGGGGGAGGGGCGCACTGTCAGACCGAAGGGGTCTACATGGGGGATGGTGGCCAAGAAGACGGGATGACAGGCTCAGAAGGTGCCCTCACCCCAAGGTAGGTGGGCGATCCTGACCCAGCCAGCACACCCTGTGAGGTGCAGCTTCTGGCCTCTCCGCCCCCAGAGCGGAGTCTGGAAGGCTGAGGGCTACAGAGAGGGACTGGACCAGGACCGGGAAGAGGTGGCAGAGCGATCGAAGTCGGTGACAGTGCAGACATCAGACCCCATCTCTGTAGCGCCAATCAGACTCAGAAGGGCGCATGGTGGTGACAGATTGGGGGTCTTTCCAGAGAAAGTGGCTCAATTCTAAGGTGCCACCTGGTCTGAGAGAAAGAGCCACTTGTGGAAATAAGGCTGTGAAAATATGGGGAGCCGGGGCAAGGTGGGAGGGCAGCCCGACGGGCCGGAGGCTGGACTGCCTTCAGGAAAGCGCTCCCGCTCTGTTACTGGTGACGAGGATTTCCATCTTTACATCTTCGTGCTGAATGATGAACCACTTGAAACACATAGAGAAAAGTAAAACAACATGATAGCGTATTTGTGCCAATGAAAAATGTTGGAGATACCCCAAAACTTTTGCCTGAAAGTTCCCTCTGCATTGAAGTTGGCACAGAGCCGTCCTAGACATATTTTTGTACTTTTGTTACTTAAAAATAAATACCTGGGATGCCTGGGTGGCTCAGTGGGTTGAGCGGCCGGCTTCAGCTCGGGTCATGATCTCACGGTTCGTGGGTTCGAGCCCCACGTCGGGCTCTATGCTGACAGCTAGCTCAGAGCCTGGAGCCTGTTTCAGATTCTGTGTCTCCCTCTCTCTCTGACCCTCCCCTGCTCACGCTGTCTCTCTCTGTCTCTCAAAAATAAATAAATAAAAAGCATAAAAAATTAAAAAATCTCTCTCTCTCTCTCTCTTTCTCTCTCTCTCTCACACACACACACACACACACACACACACACACACACACACTCAGGCGCAGGTGGTTGTAGAGCCGAATGCTTCCAGTACTCCATGTATGGGAGGACTTGGGAGTCCCTGGTTTGTGCAGGTCCCACCAACCTCATCTCCGTGCCACCAAGACCCCTTCCACACTCTGTGTCCTCTGACATCAGAAAAGTCCCCAGCTACTGGAGGAACAGTGCTCAAGCCTGGGTCAAGAACACCAGTGTCAGGTCACCCCAGTTCTGACTTGGGGTGTTTCCGACGCTGCCCTCTCCATCAGGTAAACTTGCCTATTAAGGACTCTTTGCCCTTCTCACAGATGCCCCTTCGCCTCCACCCTGCCTCGGGGCAGAACCAAGTCTTCCTGAGCGTGGGCACGTGGGTCAGGAACAGAGAGCGTTCCTTCCCACGCCGTTGGCATTACCAGCGCGGGTGGGTTCCACAGAGGCCATACGAGGACTGTTTTCCGGAAGCAGCCCCTGCCTCTGTGGAAAATCCGGGCCGGCTCCAGTCAGGCTTCTTAGTCTGAGTCTGCCTGTCTTTGGACGCTTTGCTGGAGTCAAGTTTCCCAAGCAGGACACCTGTCAGGCAAAGTGAGTGACACTTTCCATTCTTGATTGTCTCCTCCAGCCTATTCTTAACTGCTGCTGGAGGCAGGTGCTGACGCCAGCCTGTAGGCACCCCGTCAGGCTCACTGAAGGAGTGTGGGACAGGCAGCCCCAGTGAAATCATGGTATTTTTAGACCCCAGCTTGCGGAAACCTTTAACCGCTGGTGTGACATGTTTCTGATAGCCTCTGCTCACTGAAGGACTCGGGTGTATCCATCTGTGCAGAAAACAGGATTTCAGGGGCCAAAGGGAACCAAAAGGTCATCTTCTCCCAGCCTCGAACATTTCAGGTGGGAAAGGTCTCCCCTTCTGCGTGACAGGGGTCTCCCGATGCCAGTCTGTCCCCACCCCCCTCCCCAGTCTGCTCTCCATGTGGTCAAGAGTGATCTTTTCAAAGGACCAATCTGATCTTGCCATGCCCTTGCTTAAAATCCTGCAAAAGCTCCTTTTTGCCACCAGGATGTGGGGTGACCTCCTCTGCTGATCCCCAGGCCCCCTGCTTGTCCCGACCCTGCACAAAGGTCCTGTGCTTTAACCGCACTTGCCATGGTTCTCCCAGAAGAATAGCTCCTTCCAGACTCCTTGTCTTCACTCTTGCTGGCCCTCCTGCTCCATCACTGCACCTGTCTGCTCACCTTCCAGCCTCAGCTTGGAGGCCACCTATTCTTGGATGTGCTCCCGACCCACCCCTGGCAAAATGTCAGTGCTCCTCCTCCGTGCCCCTGTGTCACCCCCACACTGTCCCTACCTAGCGCTGGCATCCAAATGTCTGCTTCCTGTCTATCTTCCCCGTCTCCGCTCCAAGCTCCCTCCAGCGAGGGCTTGGCTCAGACAAAGTTTGTTTAGTAAGTGCTGCGAGTGAGTGAACCAATGAACAAATGGATGAATGAGGAAAGCCTCTTGTCCAAAGTTGTATACCAGTGAGCCCAGAACTAGGATTTCCACGCCAGTGTGAGTGCCACCATCTCTAACGCCTGATTCAAAAATGTGAAGTCTCCATGGATAAGGGACACCATCAAATGCCAGACTGGGCTGCACCTAAGTCTTCAAAATGCAGAAATGGCTTTTTAGTCCTAATAGGGCTGTCTCCTGGCCCAGCCCTGCTGGGAGGTCAGCTCTAGGGCGTGGGCAGCTTCAAATGAGACTGGCATATAGGGAATTACCTAAAGCCCGTGCCCGGTAGCAGGAGCCCCTCTGTAAGATGGAAGTTTTACATTGAAAGTTTTTTTTATATACATTTTATTATTTTTTATTTTTAAAGAAAAGTAAAAAATATAATTTATTGTCAAATTGGCTAACACACAGTGTGTAAAGTGTGCTTTTGGCTTTGGGGGTAGATTCCCATGATTCATCGCTTACATACAACACCCAGTGCTCATCCCAACAAGTGCCCTCCTCAGTGCCCATCACCCATTTTCCTCTCTCCCCCACCCACATCTACCCTCAATTTGTTCTCGGTATTTAAGACTCTTATGGTTTGCCTCCCTCCGTCTCTGTTTATAACTATTTTTTCCTCTTCCCTTCCCCCGTGGTTTTCTGTTAAGTTTCTCAAATTCCACATGAGTAAAAACATCTGTCTTTCTCCGACTGACTTATTTCACTCAGCATAATACCCTCCAGTTCCATCCACGTTGCTGCAAGTGGGAGGATTTCATTCTTGCTCATTACCAAGTAGTATTCCACTGCATATATAAACCGCATCTTTATCCATTCATTGTTGAAAAGTTTACGAGACAAAATGCACACGACCTTTGTGGGCTACAAAGCAGTGCGCCCTCTGTAGGACATGCTCGGAATTGCACCAGGCCACTGGCTCCTTCACTTTCTCCTTCATCCCTCCTATAGATGTCCATTGAGTGAGCACCATATTCCCAGCATGTGCCAAGGGTGGGGGTCAATGGTAACTAGGAAAGACGCAGACCTCCATTAGTGGTGTGGACAACCTGGCCAGGAAAGCACACGCTTCAGCAATCTATTACCAGTGTGACAAGTACTTTTGTAAGTGGAAATCTAGGGTGCTAACCAAGCACATAGCTTGGAGACCTTGCCTGAGCTGTGTGGGCAGGTGCGGGTGGGGAGGAAGCAAGTGAAGACCTGTCCACATCACCTAATATTCACCAAGCGGCCATTATAGCCCAGACACTGTAATAGTTCTGGGACACCAAGGGAAGAGACAGAATGTCTTTTCTAGGGCAGTTCATAGCCTAGTGGGGAAGCAGGGCAGAAGGTCCCAAAGCAATACAACAACTTCCGCCACCAGATAATGGCCAGTAGACATTCCACAGAGTCGCTGTGATCCTGAGAATCCTATGCTGTAGGTGTAGACTACGCGATGCAGATACTCCTTTTGCACTATGAGGAATTCAGGTCTCCTGGCTGACTCTAACTCTTACTCCTGCTCCTTCATTATCCAGTCTCCACCTCCTGGTTAAGTTCAAAATAGAAGTGCTTCCTGGTGCACAAGTGTCACCAAAACCCCATGTGACCTGCATTCCTGTGACTCTCTTTCTACAGATGAGGCCCACGAGGTCAATGGTCCTGAGCCTCGCCTCTGGTCCCACAGCTATGAAGAGGGAGCTGGTCTGGAACAGGTGCTTTGGAAGGAATGCACTTCAGAAAACCTGCCGCTCACAGGTGTGCGACCTTGGGGCCAGTGGCTCCTCAGTTTCTCCACCATCTACCTTATGAAATTGCCTTGAGGAGTCAAGATAACATGCTTTCAGAGCCTGGCACATTAAGTAATCAATATATGCCATCTATTATTATTAATTATTATCATTATTATTACTCGCTCTTTGGGGGATTGTTTTCCCCACTCCTGTGTCTCTATGTGGAGGGACCCTCATGAAGGTGGCACCCTCTGCATCTCCTCTTACTCAACCAAGCCTCCTTGGGGAGGAAGGCAGCATTTCCCTGACGGGGAACCCGGAGAAGGAACCAGCCATTCTGGGCTCAGTCAGCTGCTCTGGATCCTCTCAGAGTCAGCTCCTGGGTAGGCACACTTGTCTAAGTCAGAGGTAATATTTTAGGGACCCCACACAACTGAGCCCCTTGCTTTGACCTTGATTTTCTCAGCTAAGGTGTATTTGGATCTCCCCCTGCCTGCCTTTTATCTTGTAATGTGTTCTGAACGTGGTTGGGGAAGAAAAAGGTATTATTTACCAACTCTTCCAAACCCCAACATTAGCCGAAAGTGAAATCCAGCCCTCTTCCTGCAATTTCTCACTCTCACTTGTGCTGCCTCTACAGGCTTTAGGTTGTTTGAAGTAGCAAAAAAAAAATTGTTCTCTGCCCAAAAATCTAGAGAAGCCTGGACTTGCCCTTAGAGTCACCGTAGAACTTGGGAACCTGGTCAGCGTAACCAAAGCCAGGCCGTCATTCCTTAGGAAATAGGAACTGGGACCAGGAAGGGGCTGTGATCCTAGGAAGGCAGCTGGGAAAGGATGGAGCTGGACCCAGCTCTCAGGCCCTGAGTGCCAGGTGGGTCCTTTCTCCTGTAGGAGCTGCCTCCCAGCGCCTGGATGTGCTGCAGCCTTTCCTGGGCATCAGGCATTCGATCAAAAGAACTAGGTCATTAATGGTGAGGGATGCTTGTTGGGAGAAAGAGTAAGATAGGAGAAGACAGGTGTCGAGGTCCCCAAGGGTCAGCTCCCCCAGCCTGGGGCCCTGTGTGCCGGTCAGCTTGCCTGCTGTGAACAAAAGGAGGCAAGGTCTTCATTGGTATGCCGGTTGTGTTCCTCTTAGTCCTCACAATGGAATCCCTTGATAGAAAGTGAAATGGATCTTTGGCTGATCTGAGGCTCTCATCCCAGGCCTGCTTGAACTTGACATTAGTCTAAGGAGTGTGGGGGCAACACAGGTGATCTCCTAATAGCACAGCCCTTCCACCTTCCCCTGAGCTGCCTGAGCTGCCGGGGTCCTCATGCTCCTGTCCACCACACAGCAGTCATGGCCACTGTCAGGACTCCGGACCTTTGCTTATGCTGTTCTTTCCATCTGAAGTGCTTTCCACCTATTTGGCCTGAAGAATTTGTAATTAACCATCCAGATAGATACAGATACAGATATCAATACATGTGGATGTTTTCTGTGAAAGCACTCTCCAGCCTTGCTTTGCGTGTGCGTGGTTCTCTAGCATGCCTCTAGAACATTGTTTCAATGTGTTGAACACTCTGGGCCTCTTGACCATACGTGGCTACAGATATATTTTATTTGGCCAGCACTGTGATTTTAGAACACTCGAACTTGAATGTCTTCAGGTAGGGCTTGTGCATTCTAGTTTGCCGCAGACCCTACCACTGCCCTATTGCATTACATCTGGTCCCATAATTCCTTGCCCTGATCCGAAGGCATTTAAGTTTGCAACCCCTGGTGGAAGGTCTGGTGCCAGGAGACACTGAGCTCTCAGAAGGGGTGTGTTCAAAGATGATCGCCTGTGTTAGTCAGAGTTCTCCAGAGAAACGGAGCCAACAAGATTAGATAGATAGATAGATAGATAGATAGATAGATAGATAGATAGATAGATGACAATATATCGTAAGGAATCGTCCACAAAGTTATAGGAGCTGACGAGTCCCAAAATCTACAATCAGCAAACTGGAGACCCAGGGGAACTAATGATGTGGTTCTAGTCTGAATGCCAAGCAGGCAAATTCGAGAACTCAGAAGAGCTAATGTGTCAGTTCCAGTCTAAAAGCAGGAAAAAACCAAATGTCCTATCTCTGAAGACAATCAGGTAGGAAAAATTCTCTTATTCACAGAAGGGGCAGCCTTTTTGTTCTTTTCAGGCCTTCAGCTGATTAGATGAGACCCACCCACATTGAGGAGAGCAATCTGCTTTATTCAGTCTATCAATTCAAATGTTACTAATATCCAGAAACACTGTCAGAGACCCACCCCAAATCATGTTCTACCAAATATCTAGGCACCTGTAACCCAGTCAACCAGACATGAAAATTAGCCATCATATCCCCCCAGAATCCCCAACTCCTGGTTATTTAGTCAAACATGAATCTAGGTATTGTGAAAATATTTTGCAGATGTATCTGAGGTTAGGGATTTTTAAATAAATTATCTTGGAATATGGGTGTGGTCCCAATCTAATCACATTAGCCCTTAAAAGCAGAGAAGACTTCTCTGGCTCGAACTTGACAGGTGAGGCAGAGGGAGAAGTCGGGGAGAGTTCAAGTAGGAAGGATTTGGCATGCTGTTGCTTTTGTTGTTCTGTTGTTGTTGTTTTTCATTTATGCATCATGATAAGTGTCCTCTTTAATTCCTAGCTCCTATTTCCCCCATCCTTCTACCCCTCTCCCCTCTGGTAACCATCAGTTTGTTGTCTCTCTCTCTCTCTCCTTTATTCTTTTCTAATATATTTTGTTTCTCAAATTCCACATATGAATGAAATCATATGGTATCTGTCTTTCTCTGATTGACTGACTTTGCTTAGTCTTATACTCTAGGTCTGTCCATATTGTTGCAAATGGTAAGATTTCATTCCTTTTTATGGCTGAAAAGTATTCCATGGTGTGTGTGTGTGTGTGTGTGTGTGGGCGCGTGTGTGTATACACCACATATTCTTTATCCATTCATCTATCAATAGACACTTCTGCTGCTTCCATAGTTTGGCTATTGTACATAATGCTACAATAAACACAGGGGTGCGTGCCTCCCTTTGAACTAGTATATTTTTGTTTGTTTGTTTGCTTAGTAAATACCCAGTAGTGCAATTACTGGGTGGCAGGGTAGTTTTGTTTTTTTATTTTTGAGGAACTTCCATACTATTCTCCACCATGGCTGCACCAGTTTGCATTCCCACCAACAGGGCATGAGGGTTTCTTTGTCTCTATGTACTTACCAACACTTGTTGTTGCTTGTGTTTCTTATTTCTGACAGGTGTGAGGTGACATCTCATTGTAGTCTCGATTTGCATTTCCCTGATGATGAGTGATGTTGAGCATCTTTTTATATGTCTATTGGCCATCTGGATGTCTTCTTTGGAGACATGTGTTCTGCTCGTTTAATTGGATTATTTCTTTTTTGGGTGTTGAGTTTTATCAGTTGTTTATATATTTTTGGATACTAACCTTTATCAGGTATGTCATTTGCAAATCTCTTCTCCATTCAGTGGGTTGCTTTTTAGTTTTGTTTATTGTTGTCTTCACTGTGCAGAAGCTTTTTATTTTGATGTGGTCGCAACAGCTTATTTTTGCTTTTGTTTTCCTTGCCTCAGGAAACATATCTAGAAAATATTGCCACAGCCGATGTCAGAGAAATTACTGCCTGTGCTCTCTTCTAGGATTTTAGTGGTTTGCATTTAGGTTTTTAATCTATTTTGGGTTTATTTTTGTATTTGGTGTAAGAAAGCATCTCAGTTTCATTCTTTTGCATGTAGCCGTCCAGTTTTCCCAACATCATTTGCCGAAGAGACTCTTTTTTTCCCATTACATATTCTTTCCTCCTTTGTCAAAGAATAATTGATCATATAATGATGGTTTTTTTTCTGGGGTTTCTGTTCTATTCTATTGATCTATGTGTCTATTTTTATGCCAGAATCATATGTTTTGATGACTACAGCTTTGTGGTATAACTTGAAACCTGGAATTGTGATACGTTGAGTTTTGTTTTGAGGATTGCTTTGGCTATTTGGGGTCTTTTGGGGTTCCATACAAATTTTAGGATTGTTTGTTCTAGTTCTGTGAAAAATACTATTGATGTTTTGACAGGGATTGCATTAAATCTGCAGATTGCTTTGAGTAGTATAGACATTTTAATAATATTTGTTCTTCCAATCCACGAGCATGGAATGTCTTTCTATTTTTTTGTGTTATTTCAGTGTCTTTCATCAACATTTTATAGTTTTCAGAGTGCAGGTCTTCCTTTTATGGTTAAGTCTATTCCTAGATATTTTATTGGTATTGGTGTAATGTAAACACATTTTTTCTTAATTTCTCTCTTTTTTAAAAATTTTTAATGTTTTTTATTTATTTTTGAGAGACAGAAAGAGGCAGTGCAAACAGGGGAGAGTCAGAAAGAGAGGAAGATACAGAATCTGAAGCAGGCTACAGGCTCTGAGCTAGCTGTCAACACATAGCCTGATGTGGGGCTCAAACCCACAAACCATGAAATCATGACCTGAGCCGAAGCTGTATACTTAACCAACTGAGCCACCCCAGTGCCCCTTAATTTCTCTTTTTGCTGCTTCATTACTATTGTAATGAATTGCAACAGATTTTTGTATGTTGATTTTTGTATTTGTAATTTTACTGAATTTATTTACCAGTTTTAGTAGTTTTTTGGTGGAGTCTTTCAAGTTTCCTATGTATACAGTCTCATGTCATCTGCATATAATGAAAGTTTTACTTCTTCCTTTTCAATTTAGATGCCATTTATTTCTACGCTGATCCTGGCTCTGAAATGTAGGGGATCACATGCAAAACTTAGGAAGCTCTAGGAGCAAAGGCCTCCTGATGTTCAGCAAGGAAATGGGAACTACAACCATAAGGAACCAAAGAGGCCAACAACCAGAATAAGTGCAGAAGTGGAATTTTCCCCAGAGCCCCCACAGGAATGCATCCCCACTGATACTTGATTTTAGCCCAGTGCTCAACTTCTGACCTCAGAAACGGAGATAATAAATGTGTGTTGTTTTACGCCACTGAGTCTGTGATAATTTGTTCTGAAAACAATGGAAAATTAATGCAGGGAGGGTCCATGGTTTCCTCATCACTACACTACCCACACACTCCATGGTGTCTGACACACAGTGGGTCCTTACTGCATGTGTGACAGATGACTGAATTAAAAGACAAAGCCCGGGTGACAAAACAGCCCTGCTCATTTTCGGAGAGAAGACGTTTGCTTTCTTTTGCAGACACTCCATCTGGGGCTAAGTATAGGATACGTTGCTTGACATCAAGGTGATGGACAGCCCAATTTAAATCTTTAGTCAGGAAAACTTGTAAGAACCATTGTTTTCAGCAGAAGATGACACCTCAGTACATGTGTTCCATAATTTGTGGAGATAGGTTCCAATTTAGGGGGTTTCTCACTAAGGGAAAGGAAACCATAATTTATTTTCATAACGTCTTCTTCTTCTATGTCCTCCTCCCCCTCCTCCTCCTCTTCTACTTCCCCTTCTTCTTCTTCTTCTTCTTTTACTGATGATGACAAATGTCTCCAGCACTGTCAGAAGACTGCACGCAGAAACCCACATAAGCTGTAATAGAAGAGATCTGACCCTCCAGGATCTTACAATTTGGGAAGAATGGTATGATGCCCACAGGTAAAGTGCAGACCATAGATGTTACAGGATGGAGAAAAGCAATGCAAGGAGCATGGGATCAGACCATCATAGACTGGGAACCCGAAAATCTGACACCTGCACTCCTCTATTGTATGGCCTCTGAACCTTGGTTTCACTTTTAAATGAACCTCTTCTGGTTTCTTCCAGCTCCATCTGACCATATTTGTCCTGAAGAATTCTGACATTGACAGGAGGCACCAGAGAGACTCAATATGACAATATGTTACCAATCCACACATTATTTTAGCCAGCAAAGAATACATATATTTCAGAATTTTTAAAAGTTATAAATTAAAAAAATTGTTAACTAAAAAGTCATTAATTTTTTTCTATAACTTCCAAAACCTGAGTAACTATAAAAGACTCTAGTTCAATGAGCCCTGTGATTTTCTAACAAAAAAAATATACGTAAAGTTGAGAAACCCTTTCTTTCTTTCTTTTTTTTAATAGTTCATTGTCAAATTGGTTTCCATACAACACCCAGTGCTCTTCCGCATAAGTGCCCTCCACCATCACCACCACCTCTTTCCCCTCTCCCCTTTCCCCTTCAACTCTCAGTTCATTTTCAGCATTCAATAGTCTCTCAAGTTTTGCGTCCCTCCCTCTCCCCAACTCTCTTTCCCTCTTCCGCTCACCCTGGTCCTCCATTAGGTTTCTCCTGTTTTCCTTTTAGACCTATGGGTGCAAACATATAGTTTCTGTCCTTCTCCGCCTGACTTATTTCGCTTAGCATGACACCCTCAAGGTCCATCCACTTTCCTACAAATGGCCATATGTCATTCTTTCTCATTGCCATGTAGTACTCCATTGTGTATATATACCACATCTTCTTGATCCACTCAATCAGGTGATGGACACTTAGGCTTTTTCCATGTTTTGGCTATTGTTGACATTGCTGCTATGAACATTGGGGTACATGTGCTCTTATGCATCAGCATTTCTGTATCTCTTGGGTAAATCCCTAGCAGGGCTATTGCTGGGTCATAAGGGAGTTCTATGGATAGGTTTCTGAGGAACCTCCACACTGTTTTCCAGAGCGGCTGCACAAGTTTACATTCCCACCAACAGTGTAGGAAGGTGCCCGTCTCTCCACACCCTCGCCAGCATCTATAGTCTCTTGATTTGTTCATTTTAGCCACTCTGACTGGTGTGAGGTGGTATCTCAGTGTGGTTTTGATTTGTGTTTCCCTGATGATGAGTGATGTTGAGCATCGTTTCATGTCCCTGTAGGCCATCTGGGTGTCTTCTTTGGAGAAGTATCTGTTCATGTCTTCTGCCCATTTCTTCACTGGGTTATTTGTTTTGTGGATGTGAAGTTTGGTGAGTTCCTGGTAGATTTTAGATACTAGCCCTTTATCTGATATGTCATTTGCAACTATCTTTTCCTATTCTGTCGGTTGCCTATTAGGAGAAACCCTTTCATTGAGTTATCACCCAACAGAGTCCCCAGAGGCACTAATAAATGTCTAGAGCTCTAGGGTGCAAATTTTGAAAACTGCTGATCTGATCTATTTTAAAAACAGAGAAATGGAGGCCTAGAGAAGATCAGGCAGTTTATATATGGTGAGCGGTACTCGGGGCTTGAACTCCAGGTACTTGATCCCAAGATCAGTGTTCAGTCGGCCCCACTGCACATGCCCCTACCACACAACCATGAACATGAGAGTCTTGAGTGGGAAACACCTTCATCTTTATTTTCCTTTTCTCTTTATTCACGGGCAGAGAGAGACAGATGAAAATGTGGATTAGGTCCATTATCCCTCAGCATATGCTGGTGTTAATAAGTGTGTTCTTTGGAGATTCATTAATGCACCATAAGGAACTGAAAATGAGTATTTCAGATGCTTAATGTGATATCCTAGATGCTCTGAGAACCAAGTCCCCCTGAACAGAGTGTTTTTTAATCTTTCTAAATGGTCTATAATGGAACCTCTGGGTCTATAATAGAGAACACAGTCTATTATGACTTATTGACAAGACTTTCTAAAAAGACCTCATTAAAAAAGTGTCCCAAATTACATAACTGAAGCTTATTCTCTCTATTCTGTGGTGATGCTTTGAAATGTTTCTCCCTCTGTAAAAAGTTTTTTTTAAAGATTTTATTTTATTTTATTTGAGAGAGAGAGAGAGAGAGAGAGAGAGAGAGAGAGAGAGAGAGAATCTTAAGCAAGCTTAAGCAAGCTCCACGCTCAGTGCAGAGCCCAAAGTGAGGCTTGATCCAATGACCCTGGGATCATGACCTAAGCCAAAGTCAAGAGTCAGTTGCTAAACCAACTGAGTCATCAGGTGCCCCTAAAGATGAATTTTTTACAGGGTAGAAATGGGTCAGATTTTAATATATATTTTAGCAATATAAATTAAAATATCCATAATGGTTCATACAAAATCTTACATGCCATTAAAATTGCACTGAATCTTAGGTATCACCTAGTTTGCATCTGTTTTCAGATGAGAAAATTGGGACCTTCACAAGGTAAGTGACTATTCCAAGGTTATACTCCAAGTTTGGGGCATAACTGAGACAAAGATCCAGTTCTCTTGATAAGCAGACCAAAGTGCTGTTTGCAAAGCTACGCTTCAGAACCAGCTCAATGCAATTCTGTGTTCCCTGTAATAAAATTGCAGACTTTTCCATCATAATCAGAAAAAAGAAATTATTTATAGGAGGCATGCAGGAGAGCCATAGCCTTTGTGATCAGACTGCTATTTTGGTCAGGTTACCTGCCTCTTTGTCTGACCTTTCTCTCCTATAGAATGGAGATCATACACCAACATGGTAGGGCTATTGTGAGAATTAAGTGGTATAAAGCAGATAAACAGAGTTCTTGACACAGTAAATGTTATTTATGACTGTTTTTATTATGAACTTGTTGATTTTGACATATGGTCAACATGAATATCTGCAGAGAAACTTAGTTGCTCTAGTTGATGGTAAATTCCTATCTTTTAACCCATCAGAAATGGTGGATTTTGTAACATATAAAAAAGCATATATTTCCTTCTCACTCAAAATTAACACCCACACTTGGTGAATTATTTTCTACATTTGATATTGAAGGCTATTTCTTTAAAAAATTTTTTATGTTTTTATTTATTATTGAGACAGAGATAAACAGAGCATTAGTGGAGGAGGGGCAGAGAGAGAGGGAGACACAGAATCTGAAGCTGGCTCCAGGCTCTGAGCTGTCAGCACAATGTGACACAATGTCAGCATGAACCGTGAAATCATGACCTGAGCCAAAGTCGGCCACTTAACCAACTGAGCCACTCAGGCACCCCAAGGCTATTTCTAAAGGAGCAGAAGAGTTGGCCAATTGGTTTCAACAAACATTTGCTGAGCATCTACTCTGTTCAAGTAGGCTGTGTGAAATGCAAAGGCAGAAGCAGACATGGTTCTCGTCCTTCTGGGATCTGTAATGATGGTACAGACAGTCTTTGACGTAGGTGTTAAGGCACATGTTCCTCCAGCAGGACAAATAAAGCAGTTGGGAGCTGATATTACAAAGTGAGAGAGAATTATTTAACAAGAAATATGGAAAGATCTCTGAGAGATAGGATTTGGTTCAAGTTTTGAAGGGATGGTAGATTTTCAACAAGTATTGTAGTAGGCAGTTTCTAAGATAGCTACCAACAGTCCCCACCTTCAGGTTATCATGGCCCTTGTGTAATCCCTTCCCTTTGAGTAGCTTGATTCTTTTTTTTTTAATGTTTATTTATTTGTTTTTGAGAGAGAGAGAGAGAGAAAGGGGCAGAGAGAGGGAGACACAGAGTTCAAAGCAGGCTCCAGCCGTCAGCACAGAACTGGATACGGGGCTCAAACCCACGAACTATGAAATCATGACCTGAGCTGAAGTTGAATGCTTAACTGACAGAGCACTTCGAATAAAGCTTGATTCTAATGAGTAGAATACCACAACATTGAGGGGAAGTCAGTTCTATCATCAGATCACAAAATATTCTGACTCTCATATTGTTCATTCCTTTCACTGATGATTTTGATGAAATGGTGCCATATTCAGGAGACACCTGTGTGGCAAACAACTGGAGGCAGCCTCTGGTCAACTAGAAGCTGAGGTTTTCAGTCCAACAGCCCTAAAGGAACTGAATCCTGTCAACAAACATGTAAACAGGCTTGGAAATGAACCCTTCCTCAGTTGAGCCTTCAGATTAGACCCCAGCAGAGGATAACATCTTAATTGCAGTCTTGAGAGATATCGTGAGAAGAGGTCCCAGCTAAACTGTGCTGATTCCTGACCAACAACAATTGAGATCATAAACGTACTAATTTTGTGTTAAATTGTTATGTAGCAATATATAACTAATACAAGTGTCTATATGGGCTAAGGGCCTTACAGCAATGAACATTATGAGAGATGGTCCAGGAAGCTATTGTCTTATCCATCACTTGCCTTATGGGATTGTCTAGATGAGGAGGTAAGGCTAAGGCAACTTACACCTCCTGAACAAATAGATTTGTGGAATAGCAATCAGACTCATGTGGCTGGACCATAATGTTTGTATGGAGAGGACACAGCAGGATATGAGATTAGAATGACAGGCTATGGCTAAATTGTGAGGGTCTTTCACACCTAGCTAAGGACTCTAAACTAAATGTGGAAGCAGAAGGGAGACACTGAGGGTCTTGAAGTAGGAGAGTAACTTAATTAGAGATGTTCTACTGCATATCAGTCTGATGCTGTATGCAGAACAGATTGAAGGGAGAGAACTTAGAGACAGCTACAAAATTCCAGAGAGGGGTGGCGAGGGCCTGCACTCTGACCAAAGAAATAAACAGTGTGTGGAAGTACACCATAAGAGAATTCTCATTTGTGTTGAAAAGTTCTCCAAACACTCCCCTTGTTTGTGAGGCATGAACTTTATCAGGTATTTATTTGACAACCAACCTATTTCCACTCCACACACAGTGACAAGTTCATATTGGAACTAAAAATAATCACAGGCTTGACTTTGTGGAAGTAGAAGGAAATATACCCAAGATAGGGAAAAGAGGTGATAGGCTGAGTATTTTCCCAGCTTCCCAGAGACGACCAATTTATAAACCTTGACAAGAGTGCCATTGTTCCCATGCTACACCTTCACTTTTCAATGTCCTGGTTCTCAGTCTAAGGAGCCCAGCTCCCTGTTGGCCCTTGGAGGAGGGTTGGTGACTGTTCAAATCCATCCCAGTGTGAACCCCAAAAACCTCCACATAGATATCCCTGAGTTACTCACAATAAAGCAGTCCAGGTAGCAAGGAATGGTAAGTCTCTTTGGTTGGGGCTAGAAATATAAGCAGTGCAGTGTGATACTTCTGGATGGTCAGTTCGAATATATATATATACATATATATTAATTAACAAAATGGGAAAACTAATTATCATTTTGAAACTGGAGGATGTTTGGTGGGGGTAACTTAATGCGATGGTCCATAGCACGATGAAGCTCTGGCCTTGTTGCTTGTCAGCTGTGTGATCCTGGTGGAGTGATTCCTCAGTGAGATGCAATTATTTTTTGCCAGCAAGTTAGGGCCAATAACCGTTGCCTTTCAGAACTGTTATTTGGACTTAAAAGACACAATGCATATGCCAGTTCCCTGACAATCCATAAGTGGTACCTATTTTTAAAACAATCGGATAAAATATAAAATATTCTGGCAATGAAGGATTGAAATAAAGGAAACTGTCCGTGGTCCTGAAAGCTTGTTCACTGCTGTTCTTGCCCTTTCATGCCAGGGGCACTTGTTCCACTGTCTTAATTTTCCTTGTGGACTCTTTCTTCAGCCTCGCAGCCAAGTTTCCTTATGATTTTCTTGCCTTAATGTAATCCTCCCTCTATTCCTTTTGCTGGAGTGATCTCTTAAAGGCATGGGTATAATCATCTCATGCCCTTGGCAAGCTCCAAACCCCTTCCTAGCATACAGTACCCCTCAGAATAGAGTACCTCCTTGTCTCTTCATCATCATCTCCCTTTGGTTTCCATTATGCCTTCTGTGATCAAATATCATTGAACCTCTCTCCACTTGCTTCCCAGGTCCTGTCCTTTAAAACCTCCCATGCCCTTGTCATGCTGTGACGTCTGCTTACAATGCCCTATTTCCTTCCTTCTATGTCAACCTCCAGCCAATGCTCAAATGCCAATTCAAATTTGATCTTTTCTGTTGCCAATTTTATTTCCCTCTGCAAAAAAAAGAGATTTAACTTTTTTTTAACCTTCTATCTACCTCAGACATGAACATCCTTCTATGATAGCACTTCTCTTTTAACAATTCTGTCTTTTGTAATAGACTGGGAACTCTTTGAAGACCAAAGGTGATGTCTTATGCATCTTTTAGTCCTGTACAAGGTAGATGTTTAGTATTAGTTAATGAATGAATGCATGAAGTTACCTCTTCCCCTTGGCCAAGCCTCACAATTGCATACTGGAGTTCAAAGCATTCTTCATGGCTTCCTTCAGTATATTCAAATAAATCAGCCTTCCCTTGAGCATTGATTGTATTTTGGCTCACTACATACCCATTCATGTCATGCACACATCTTATCTCCCATACATTTTTCTTTATATTATACTCTTTATAAATGTGCATAAAAAGTAAGAAAGCTATTTTCAACCAACTTCTAATAGAAATATAGTGATTTTGAGTTGGAGTGCTGTTATTTCACAGGTGAGGAGACTGAAATCAGAGTAAAAATGATTCTCCCAAGTCACACCGTTGTAGAAGACAGAGGCAGAATTAGGATTCAGGTGTCCTTTCTCCAGGCTTGCAGAGAACAGAAATAATGCTTCAGCTTAACTGTTAATACTATTTTAATATAATTTTATTATTACTAACAGCATTTTAAACTTATTAATCTCTTTATAACCAATGACAGGACTCTGGATAGTAATGCTTCTTTCAGCCAAAATTCAACACCCGGAGTCAATATGGTTTGCTATCTCTGAAAAGGTCCCTTAATGGAACACAGCCAATTATGTTGAATTAGCTGGACACTCTTGCACTATATTTGGCAATCACAACAAAGACCAGTAGGCACAAAACAACAAAAAAATGAACAAGAGTCAGCCTTGGAAAAGAATAAAGGATTTGAAGTCAGAAGATCCACATTTAGGCTTCGTTTTGTCAATTCCTACATGTGTGACCAGGGGCAAACATTTAACTCCTCCATTTCTGTTTCCAAATGTAAAAACTTGTAATAAAAATTATGTTTCTGGCTACACCAGAGTGGGGACATTTATGTAGAGTAATGCATGAAAGTTACAAGATAATAATCAGCATAGGGTACTACGCAAAAATTGTTGAATTAAAGGGAAAAAAACCTCATCAGCATTTCCCCACAGACCTGCAGACAGAGACACCATCCTAGACCCCAAATAAGAAATATTTTCTTAACTCCCTTCTCTTAACCCTTACGCCTTCTTGATTCTGTTCCCACCTGGCTTCTCCTATTCTGACTCTCCACTCTCCTACCTGGAGTGGGATCATCCTTATCTCCAGCCTGGACCTTTCCATGTGTAGTCTTCCAGTCCAGCCCTTCCCAAGATTTTATGCACGCAGTCATCACATGAATCTTGTTAGAAATGCAGGCTCTCAATGGCAGTAGCACAGAATGTATTCTCAGAGTCTGCCTTTCTAACAAGAGCAGTCAATATTGCTGGTCTGTGGACCACACATTCAGTAGAAAGGCTCTAGTCAGTCTCCCTGAATCTGGTCTTGCACCTGCCAGAATCCATTTTCCACACTGTCCCCAGAGTGATCTTCTGAAGGCATACATAGGACCATGTCATTTCCATGCTTCCAACATTTAATGAGTAGATAGACTCAATGTCAAGATTCTCATGCAGATTTCAATCACCTGGGAAGTTTTAAAATGAAACAAATGAATAAACAAACAAAAATGATACAGGGCCCAGTCCAGACCAAATGAAACTCTCCAGAGACGGGGTCCAAGAAAAGGTATTTTCAAATAGCTCTCCAGGCAAATCTAGCATACAGGTAGGGTTAAAGACTCCTGGGTGCAAGGATTCTCCCAGTATAAAAACTTTTTAATTTCACCACATCACTTCACTCTCCTGATAAACCCAGACACATTTCTTATTCCCAGGCGAGGAAACTATAGTCCGAGTGGGTTAAATGCCTCACCTACAGTCATGCAGTCTGCCAGTGGTCCACACCCGTGACTGGGACATAGCACTACACAATGGGGCTGAAGATGGGGAGAGAAAGTTTGAACTGCCGGGGTCCCAGTCCTATGATTTCATGAATGTATTTACAACTGGGTTCAGCATCTCCTGTTTATTCCCCAAACCCCCATGGTCTTTGATGAATTCTGGAGGAGGAAATTGTTTGGCATTTTCAACCAAGGGCTCTAATACTTGAGCAGGGCGACGGATGGAGGGTGACAGCACCTTATCAGTCACGGCATCCCTGCTGCTGTCACTCCTCTCTGTCCCCCCTGCGTGGGCTAGACTCCATCTCAGAGCAGCGAGCGGTGCTTCTAAAAGGAGATGCGACGTCTCAAAATGTCAGACCACCAGTTGCTGCTGTCAATCTTTATGGCCCATGATATTTATCAGAGGGAAACAATTAAGTCCCCCAGAATCTGGGATTTCCTTCGGAGCTCAGGTGGGTGGTGACAAAATGTACACTAGCGAGGTGTCCTGTAGCCCACATTGGGCTGGGAGCTGGCATTAGTATCTCCCAGGAGAAGGGCGCTTTCCACATGGGATCCTGTTTAACACTGAATTCTATGAGCTTTGTGCTGAGCCCTCATTTTAGTCCTGAGAAGGGCAGGTCTCAGAGCAATGACACAACTTTCCTAAGGACACAGAGCTGGGAGAAGTAGAGCCAAAATTAGCCTGCGGTCTGATGCCAACATGTGGCCTTTCCATAGACCGTGCGGCTTCGGGAACCCAGAACAGGGAAGATGCTTGATCAAACTTGCTGGATGAATGAATGAGTGAATGAATGTCTTATGTCATGCTGCCTTGAAGACAGGCACCATTGGTACAGCATCTTGGATTAAGTCACTTCACTTGGTCTAGTGAAGGTGAAAATCAATTCTCTATTATTTATGTTGGAATGGCTGATAGACTGGGCGTAACTTGCTGATATTGGGTTCACATTAAAGGGAAATATTCAGATTCCAAGGGACTTGCTTCTCTAGGCCTTCAGGCCGTTACCTTAGAATGGGAGAGCAGGAAGAGAAGAAAGAACATTGAAATTCTATGCCTTACAGGGGCACCTGGGCAGTTCAGTTGGTTAAGCAGCCAACTCTCGATTTTGGCTCAGGTCATGATCTCACAGTTCATGAATTTGAGACCTGCATCAGGCTCTGTGCTGACAGCTCAGAGCCTGGAGCCTGCTTTGGATTCCATGTTTCTCTCTCTCTCTCTGCCCCTCCCCCGCTCATGCCCTGTCTCTTTCTCCTTCAAAAATAAATAAACTTAAAAAAAATTTTTTAAGCACTCCCCTCTGGAGAGTTCCCCAAATCCTCCATGTTCCTAGAATGTTATGTACTACATGTTAGACTTTATTCATTCATCCATTCATTCAGTCATTATTTCTTCATATAGTCATCCTCTCAATGAGTCTCTGAGCCCTTGCTGTGTGCTAGGCCCTACGCTATGCTCTTTTCAAGTTCCATCTCATTTAATCCTTACAGCAATCCTATGAGTCATGTATCATTATTTTCTGGACTTGCAGATGAAAAACTGAGGCACAGGGAGCTCAAAGTCACCCAGCTCGTATGTGGCAGAATTAGTATTTGGATCATGCAGTCTGGCCCCAGCCAGCATCTCTTCTGCCAGACCCTAGGCTGCCTCAGGACAGGGGCTGTCATTCATGCCCCCAATATTTATTCAACAAGCATCCACTGAGCATATATATACCTTGTGCCAGACCCCGTAATGGGTGCTGTCATCACACTGGGTACCATATGGTTTCCCACTCTTGTGGGGTGGCCAGCGCTAGGCTTGGCTTCAAAACGAATGCTTTGAGACTCTGAGGAATGACATGACTGGTAACACGATGCAAGAGGCAGAGTTTAAAGCCAGTAACAAGGGTAGATTCTTCGATGGTTGCAGGAGCAGGAATGATCCATGAGGGGTGTGCTGCCCATCCATGCTCTGCAGGCACTGGAAACCAGAAGCTGATGGTGGCAGATGGGTGTTCAGAGATGGGAGGTTGGCACCCACTGGCAGGGAGGGGAAAGTCAAGTTAAAAGTGCAGGAAGACAAGCCTCTCTGCTCCAGACTGGCCCAGGGCTTCCCCAGATGCCTGGATCCAGACTGTGAATTCCACCTGCCCCCAAAATAGGCCTAAGACTCTGTACCCAGGTGGCCACAGCCAGCCACTTGTCACCTTCACTTAGGGGCCAGCCACCTTCCCAGAGTGAAGCCCTTGGAGGAAGACAGTTTGGAGAGGTAGACGCAGAGCCAGCCTCCTTCCTCCGGGCTTGATTTGGCTTGTGCACCAGAGAAAGGAGTTACTATTTGGCTTGTGTCTCTTGCAAATTGGTTTCTTCTAGAAACTTCAGATGAGGGCTCCAGAAACTGCTGCTCCTTGACCTAGCAAGCAGAAACCTTGCAGTTTGGTTTAATGTAACACCCATTTACTCTTATTATTATGTGCTGGGTGTGTCGCTGGACACCAGAACCCAGACCCTAGAGAAGCAGAGAGACCATGTGTGTGTGGCTTTACCCTGTCCCCATGTGCCAGCATTAGCGAATAAACAGAGGACCAGAAAGACCCCAAACTGAAGAACACGTCCTGCTGGGTTTCAGGAAAAGTGTCGCAAAGAAAAAGAGGTTTGAGCTAGTGGAGGAAAGAGTGAGTTTTCAGGGGCTGAGAAGGGAGTAATAAGGTCATTTCAAATCAGGGTAAGGACTTCATTCTGATAAAAGGTGCTTGATCTGAGAAGGGCTTAGGAAGCAAGTACCACAAAGCCCTTCTGTGGCTCCCCAATCTCCCTCCTGCGGAGTGCCGCTGCCCCTACATCCACCTCCCCCCACCTCCACCTTGACAAGTCTTCAAGGACGCAGCCCACCTTCTTAATGACTCAGATTTTCTGCTTCTCTCCATTTCCAGCTCCACAGACCACTCAGGCTGCCAGCATTTGTCGACCAGACCATGGCAACAGCCTCTCAGCCCCAGGCAGAGTTATTTTTGCTTTTGTCTGGGTTCTCCTAACACTGGGAACTTATTTCTATTATTGACTTTATCATATTGTATTGAGCAGCCTCCCCAAGTCTGTGAGGCCCTCAGCCCTTTGTCTCAAAAGTAGCATCTGGCACAGCATAGATGCTCTAGGGTCTGTTGAAATGTTGGGTTGGATATACCTCTGGTGTCTTTTTTATTTATATCAGGTCCCATGGTGTTGGCTTTGAAGATTGGATAGATGGTGACCCAGCTGGAAGTTAGGGCCATAACCAGAGACGGTCCAATTGACCTGACCCCCAAAGGGTACAGTCTTGGCAGCCTCCATTGGCCATAAAAGTGGGCATTTCCAGAACAAGAGGGACAGAGCAGCAGCATTCGAAAAGGGGCTAGTGGAAGGCCAAGGGGAGGTGAACATATGATGATGATGGCTGGGGGCACGATGGTGGGTGTAGGGTCTTGGTCGAGGGATGCATGATCTGTAACCACAGGGATGCCATTCACCACCTAGAGACCCTGCTACATTGCAAAAGAGCCATCTAGACCAGGTGATTTAGCCAGCTTCTGGGACATTTGGAATAGCAGACAGCATGGTGCTTTAAGAAGAATATTTCACTGGGAGTCAGGAGACCCAGCAGGAGTTCCAGTTCTGCTGTGAGCTAGCTGTGTGATCACAGTTCCATGATGACCAGGGGCCCACCCTAGCCCACCCTCCTGGACTCACTAAAGGACCCCAAATACGCGGCTCAGACTTATTCATGAGAACTGCTCTTCTTCTATGATGTCCTTCACCCAGGCAGCAGTTGATGGCGGCAGAAGTGATGGCCAAGCCAGCCTGGGATCGATGGTAGGGAAGTGGGAAGCAGTCGAGATGGCATGCGGTTGTGACGTAACCATCCACTTTCCTGTTCCCTGGCACTTTCCTGCTCCCCGGCTCCCCCACACCCTCCTCCACCAGGCAGCATCCGCCCTCAGCCTGCCCTCTTCCCACTCCAGTTCTCACCTCTTCTGCTGTGACCTCTGAGGTTTCCCTGCTCCCTCCCCATCCTGTCCTTTGTAAACACCCAGCATTCTTCAAATAGCTCCCATGGGTGTTTTTGGCCAGTGGCCTTGCATTCTTGGCAGAGTCCAGCACTACACACCTCAAGCAGTGGAAATTTTCACCTCCTGCCCCTCCTCCCTCCCGGGGGTGCTGTGCAAGCCTTGAAATGCCCAGGGAGCACTTGCCGCCTGGCCAGAGAGTGGCGCTCACCTGCTGAGCCCAGAACCTGGTACAGAGCCAGGCCTGAGCGATAGTAATCCTGCATAGTGCACAACGGGCACCAGAGCTTCTGTCCCATCCCAGCGAGTCATTAGAGTCTTAGGAAGAAGAGCAATTTTTGCTGTCTTGTGACACTTGGCGTTCGTGTCTATGCCTCAGCAAGAGTCTCAGAATGGACCTCTCTGCTGGAGAGCCCCAGGCCATGTGAAAGCCTCCCCAGGATGACTCACGAAAGGAGTGGGGGTCTCTGGCACCTGTGGCAACTTCAAGTTTGAACAGAAGGCATAAGAGACTATGCAGTGTTGGAGGATGGAAGATGGAGACAAAAAGACAGTCAGGCAGATAAATTGACTTAATTAGGCCTTAGAATTGTTGCAAAAGTGCATAGAATTTAGAACTGAAGTGGATTTAGGTAACGGCTCGACGACTCATTGGCAGTGTGACCAGAGGCAAGTTACTTCCCCTCTCTGGTCTATAACCAGAGAAGGAATACATCACTCAGCATTGCTGAAAGGGCTAGCGAAAAGAAGGTAGTGCTTGGTAGACTGGCAAGTACTGAGTACTCACCAGCTAGTCCACAGGGGGTGGGGGAGGGCAGGTAGATGTCAGCACGGTCAATGGGGACTCAGGACATCAGTTGATTCTGAGCCCACACTCTCTCTACAGGCAGACAGAAGTCTGGGACAGAAGATGAGGTGAGAGGTCAGGGGCTGGTGGCATGGGATGGGAGCCCTGGGATTCTTGTGCCAGGGTAGAGCTGGGGTCCTGGACTCATGGCTCCCACCATCTCTGCAGAGAACGGACCCTCGGGGTTAGGCTTGATGCTGTTCCTAGGGCACCAGAGGGCTTAGTATAGCTGAGCCAAAGGGTGTTCGGAACAGGCCCCCAGGAGAGGCCTGAAGATCAGGCAGGAAGCCTCAAAAGCACCAAGTTCCCAGGATTTGACTATGCTTCCTGTCCTGTGCCTCCACATCTACCTCTGCTTCCCTGCTTCCTCTGCCATCCTGCCCCAGTGAAGGTCCCTTCCTCCATCATGCTGGCCAGAGCAACCGCCCAACACTGGCCTCCCAGCCCACAGCGTCTATCTCTCCAACTTCTCTCCAATAGTTTTTAGTTGGATCCATTGAAAACAGACATCTCAGTAAGTCTCCTCTGGGGTGAAAACCTTCAAATGCATCTCCCCACAAAAAGGTTCCCAAATGGCGGTCCAGAGCACCCTAGTTCCTGTAGAATATTAATGGCACTCCTTGGGAAAAAGGCTTTGTACCCAAGCTATATTGGGAATGCCAGGCAGAGCAGCACACAGCAAGGGTCTGGAGTAGTCAGAGCCTTTTTCCTAGCACTCTGGATCTTCTGTGATTGGGTCCCAAGATCACAGAGAATCAAGTTAATTGTATCAAAATAGATTTTCTGCAGCCACAAAAGCCTCCAAAGGGAATAAATGAACTTAAATTAAAGCAGAAGCGATCTTGTATCACAGCCACCCAGAGGATTTGAACGTATGTGATCTTGTAGCTACTGTAATAGAGATTGATCCAATGCACTCCCTTTTGTTTTACAAGGAGGATGAAACTGACACCCAATAGGAGCAGGACCCACAGACGTGGCTTAGCCCTGTGCTCACCCAGACCTACGTACTCCCAGGGTGAGGTTCTCTCCCCCTCCCCGGGCTTGCTCCATGGAGAAACAGGTAATAGACAAGGAGCAAGATGTATCCAGCAGAGGGATGAGCTGGAAGTGCAATGGGATAAACACAGCAAGTGCATACAGAGGAGCCCACGGGGTGTTGACTTGAGTGATTTTAGTTGGTTGGTTAGATTGACCCAGAGTGTTCCAGGGTGAGAGGATCGTGCCTGGCCAAGGAATAAAGCCTCCCATTGAGAAAGGATGGTGACAAAATGCTTCCGAAGAGGGCCAGCCATGCTCTGGAAAGCTCTCTTCTAAACTATTCGAAGAACCAGCCAATATGCCTACAAGGACTTTTTTTTTTTTTAAGCCTTAGCACCTTCGTTCTGGTTTCCGGGAAGCAGAGCCTGAAACAGGGCTTCAGGGATACAGTGTTTTGAAAGAGTTGTCTTAGGAGCCAGGGACCAAGGGAAGAGTAATAAGTAGAGGAATAGGATGAGGCCACCACTGATTTCTGACTTCCACTGGACCCCATGGGGAGCTCAGGACAGAAACTGCACCACAGAGCTGGTTCTAGCTTGAAGCAATGGCTAGACTTTTGTTCTCTTATTGGTTTGTTATAGACTGCCCCCAGCCTGGAAAGGAGGGTGCTGAGACTCTACGTTCCAGAAGAGGTGGCTTCCTGAAGTTGAGGGCAGGTGGGAGACAGAGGTGGTGCCAAAGTAGAGGGGACCTGGTGGGGAGCACACAGGATCCACCATAGCCTGACTCCCACCTACTACAGAGGGGCAAACCAAGGTCCAGAGAAAGTCAATGATGCTGAAGGTCACACAACTCAGTCCTTGAGCTTGGGACTCTTCTGTCAACATATCCCGTATTTTCATCCACAGGTCCTCAAAGCCCAAGGGCTTCCCCTGGTGGAATCTGATTTTTGGCCTTGCTCAGTAGAGCCAATGACTGCTGAACTTCAGGGCATGATGCAAGACATCTCTTTAAAACCGGTGCCATATTGACCATTTCCAAGACCTTGACATTGCTGCATTTGTAGCATAGATTGCAGTGAATTGCTCTTCCTTTATGCTGGTGCCTGAGGGTACTTCATTGTGAAAGGGGCTATTTTAAAAAGCAAAAAGGAGCAATATTCTCTCCAATACATTTCCTGGATGGATGGATAAAAACATATTCTCAAGTGAATGTGAATGTTGAAATCATCTAATTCACAGCTGGAAAAGGAATTTCAGAGACCATCTGTGGAGTTGGGGTAGAGGCACCAACAATAGGGCACCGCATACTTTTTTCACCCATCTTTTCCTCTGACAGGTTTTGACTGTAAGCCAGCAGGTGTAATATGGTTAGGTTAATTCCTTCCCCCCGAATTTATGAATCAGACACATGTGGGCAATAAAATAACAACCAGAATTTCCTGTGATTTCACATAAAGCCCATCAGAGCTTTTAATCTGTGTGACAGATGCTAAGCTGCCACCTGAGCTGGTACCATTCCATCCCAAAGCAAAGAAGCTTGACATTTAATTAACTTGTGTAACCTGATTGTGGGCAAATGGAGACTTCCCAGGAGGCATTCTGAAATATGGAAACAGCTCTTGGATCTCAATTTCAACCTGAAAATATCTCTGGGAGTCTGGGCATACCAGTCCAATAGGACCAATAAAGATTTTCATACTACAGATGGGGAAACTAAGGGCCAGAATGAGGACGAGCATTTCCCAAGATCACATGGTGAAGAAGACACAAAACTAAGACTAAAGGTCAGATGTTTCCTCAGGACTCAGTGATACTTGGCATCAAAAGTAAAGCCCTACAAGATCATGGAGTGGACACATGCGCTGTAAACTGTAGAGTTCTCTACCTTGGTGATAGAGCCCATCTCTTGAGTCCAGCCTCCTGAAAAATTGCCCGGATAAGCAGCAAGATGTGAAAAGTCAGCAGGAACATGGAAACACTCAGGACTTCACAGTTTTTAATGAGGAGAACCAGGACATTTTCCTGGCATCTCTTGAAGGTGATCCCTGTAGCATTGACGGATGGTCCTTTCCCATTTTAATAGCAGTCTGGTGGTGATATCATAGCAAATAAATTTAAGTGACATGTGGAGAGCAATTGCAGAATTTAAACTCTAACCAAGAGCTGTACTCTTTTTTTTTATTCTGAAGATGTGACATGCAGCTGATTGACCTGCAATCTTGAGTCATATTTATAGGACAAGAGTTTTCTTGGCAGTAATGTAAATCAGTTCGTGATCTTCAAGTCTAATAGGATAAGCCAGCAAGGAAATCTGGGTACATGTGGCTCTTTACTTCGAGAAGAGCTGCAGTCATTACTGAGTTCACTGCCACATTGGCTTCGGCTGCCCACCCAACGTGCCGCTGTCACTAAGAAGAGTTGCTTCTAAGGAAGATGCGGCATCGTTTGAAGAGTCCTGCTGAATTGCTTCCTTAGGACCTCTCTTCCTGCTGAGCTTAATATTCCATTAAAGTGGCTCAATTTAATTGCATTCATTGATATCGAAGCTGGTAGGGAACAGAGATAATATTCTAACTGGTATCTTCAATGTACAAATTGGAAAACAGAGACTCTCACTGGGGTATATCCTGCCTATGGTCACAGTTAACAACACAGCCAGAAGTAAGGCCTAGAACTATTGACCCTTCCTGAAGGGCTGATTTCTCCCTATCCCACTGTCTTCCCAAATGAACAAAAATAGAATGGGTATCATCAAGCTTAGCTGTGGACAACCTAGCCACATATTCATTCTTTCAATGAATACCTTGCTGAATATTTTATGTAAGGCACTCTTCTAAACACAGAGAACATAGTGATGAGTAAGATTAAGGTCTTGTTTTCACAGACTTCTAGAGAGAGGGAGAAACTGATAAATGAATAAACAAATAGACAACATCTAAGAGTTACAAGTCATAGGAGGAACACCTCAGGCAAAGTGAGCAGTAGGTGCAAAGGACAGGAACTGGGGTGAGAATTAGCTTGATGTATTCAAGGAAAAAAAGAGCAGAGTGGAAGGAACAAGGATGAGAGTCTTAGGCCATGAGGTTGGAGAGTTAGGCATGGTTGGATCTCCCAACGTAGAGTCTGTGGAGTTGTTTCACTCAGAAGAAACAGACTGTGATGAGATTTTAAAGGCCACTCTCCTTGTGGCCTGGAGGTGGAGGTGTGCATATAAGGGGTCAAGGCAAGAGGCTTTGCAGTAGTTCAGGTGACCACTGTGGCAACAGTGAACTTAGTGCGTTCTGATTCTGGGTGTGTTTGAGAGTAGAGTCTTGCTAATGGACTGGGTGTGAGTATGAGGGGAGGAAAGAAGATAAGAAACGATGGCTTCCATAGCTGAGTAAACTATGGTGTCACTTACTGAGATGAAGAAATATGCGGAAGGAATGGTTTTTGTGTGTGTGTGGGGGGGGGACAGGTGGATACAAAAGCTCTGTTTGGGATGTTTCAAATTTGAGAAGCCCAGTGAACAACCAAGCGGAGACTAAAAGTTGAAGTTGATATATGGGTCTGGTGTTCAGACCCATAAACAGGTTAGACTGAAACATAACAAGCTTAAAAATAAAAAGCTAAAAAAAACCCAGTAAAAATAAAACATGTCAAGTTTAGAGTCATTAGCATAGTTTTTGGGGTTTAGCAGACCACAACCTAAGGGCCAAATCTGAATCTACTGCCTGATTTTGTAAATAAAGTTTTTATTAGCACATGACCACGTTCATCCATTTACACATTGTCAGTGGCTTCTTTTGTGCTATAACAACAGACCACCTGGCTTTCAAAACCTAAAATACTTGTTATCTGGCCTTTTAAGGAAAGTTTGTCATCCCCTGGCATGGGTGATGATTAAAGCCAGGGAAGTGGACAGCGGTTCCTAAGGAATGAGAGTATAGAGAAGAAAAATGGGTAAAGGATTGAACACTGGAGTATTTCAATACTTTGAGGGCTGGAAGAGAAAAGGGGCCACCAAAGGAAATCAGAAGGAGTAGGCAGCAGGATGGGAAGAAATGAGGGGAGTGTGGTGTCCTGGGGTGATTGGCTCTGTCCCATGCTCTCTATAAGTAGAGTGAGATGAGGTCTAATGTTCAGCCATTGGATTTGGCAAGATGGCAGACACCACTGACCTTGAAGAGGCATAGCCCATGAGAGGGGTGAATACTGCATAACTCAAATAACATCAGGAAATAAAATGGAAGGAGAGGGAGTGGAGAGAGTGGGAGCAGATCACTCCTGAGTGATTTTGCTATAAATGGAAGAAGAGAAATGGACATGTGGCTGGAAGGGGTCATGGCAACTAGAGAGCTGTCCTTAGCTGGGAGATGCTCCAGCATGAGTGTGTACTAACAGGAATGGTCCCATAGAAGGACAAAGTGGTGAGGTAGGAGAGACAATGGATGTTGGAAGAAACAAAATCCTTGAGTAGGAAAGTGTGTGGAGCCCTAGCATGGGCCAGAGAGGACAGCCGGCAAGTTCTCCATTGGAAGAGGATGATTGCAGATAGGTTGGTTGCTTTTTGAGATGGGAAGTTTTTATAGTTTTTTTAATTGCTTCTGTGTTAACTTTACAGGGAAACAGTAAGTATATATACTTACATACATACCGAAGAGAAATAAAAACACATGTCTACTCAAAAATTTGTACCTGAATGTTCAAGCATTATTCATAGGAGCCAAAAAGTGGAAACATCCCAAATGTCCATCAACTGATAAGTGGGAAATAGTATGTGGTATTTCTGTACAATTGTTCAACAAGAAAAAAGAAAGAAGTACTGATAGATGCATGGCATGGAATAAACTTGAAGGCATTATGCTAGGGAAAGAAGCCAGTCACCATGAAAGACCACATACTGTATGACTCTACCTCTATGAAATGTGAAGAATAGGCAACTGTACAGGGACAGGAAGTCAGTTAGCAGTTGCCTAAGCCTGAGATGAGGTTGGGAGGGAAATGGGATGTGACTGTTAACGAGTATGAGGTTTCTTTTTGGGTCACAAAAATGCTCTAAAATTGATCGTGGTGATGAACACACAACTCTGACTATACCAAGACACGTTGCATTTTAGACTATAAATGCGTGGATTCTGTGGTGTGTGAATTATATCTCAATAAAGCTGTTACAAAAATAGGAGAAAGCATCAGTTGTCAGTTTAGTCTGCTCAGGCTGCCATAACAAAATATTAACCGGGTGACTTAAACAACAGAAATGTATTTCTCTGCTTCTGGAGACTGGAAGTTCATGACCCAGGTGTTAGCTGACTTGGTCCCTGGTGAGGCTTTCCTCCTGGCTTGCGGACAGCTGCTTTCTTGCTATGTGTGTGCACACACACACACATACACACATGCACGCGCACACACACACAGCTCTCTGCTATCTCTTCTTCAAAGGGCACTAACCCCATCACTAAGGCCCCACTCTCATGCCCTCATCCAGGCCTGATTACCTCCCACACGCCCCATCTCCAAATACAATAATATTGGGGTTAGGGCTTCAACACGTGGGTTTTGGCAAAGAACACATATATTCAGTCTATCACAGCTATAGAGAGCGTGCCTTGGAGAAGGAGGGGAAGACGCAAAATGGCCCTCTTGGAAGGGGACCATGAGTTGTCTGTCCCCCTACTAGAATCGCTGAATATCACCAAAGGCAGCCCTGAAATGTGTCATCAAAATTTAAAGAGATGCCCCTCGGCACAGTGGTTTATTGTAGTTGTTGTTTTCAGCTGTGTTTTCTGATAACGTGCAGGTCAAGGGTAGGCAGAGAGCCTTGCATTTAAGAAGGGCTGGAGTTTCAGCAGCCTGGTGAGACCAGATGGAATTAAGAGTTTATCCAAGAAAATTATGGAACCTGGGACTCTAAAGGGGCGGGGGAAGGGAGAAGATGAAAAGATGAGGAGGGTTGGGGGGGATGGAGAGTGAAAGGTGGGAGGGGCAATGGAATGGGGTCCTAGTGGGGTCCATGAGGTGCTGGAGTGATGCCCTGGAGCAAGGGAGCTGGGAAGAAGGAGGGGGTGAGTGGTCAAAGAATGGTGTGTTAGTCTGGGTTCTCCACAGGTACATGTATGTATGTATGTGTGTGTAGATACACATATATGTAAACCTATAGGATATATCTCTGTTATAGTATAGTATATGTAATATGTCATATGCACCACATCAAGCCATATTGTTTCATATTTCATATCATATTATAAGAAGTTGGCCCATTTGCGAAGACTCATGATCTGCAGCCAGCAGGCTGAAGACCAAGGTGTACTTTCAGGCCATGTCTGAAGGCCAAAGTCTGACGTCCCATCTCAAAGGAAGTCAGACAGAGGGCGGTCCCTCTTACTTTAGGAGAATCAGCCCTTTTGTTCTCTTCTGTCCTTCAGTGAGGCCCACCCACCTTGGGGATGACAATCTGCTCTACTCAGTCTATGATTCAAATGCTAATCTCATCCAGAAACAGCCTCAAAGACAAACCTAAAATAGCGTTTCACTAAATGTCTGGACTCCCCATGGCCCAGTCAAGCTGACACATAAAATTAACCATCGCACACGGTATGCTCGGAATTGGGATTTGGGAATTGGAATATTTATTGATGCTGGCAAAAACAGTCATCGGGTGTGATTTGGATTTTGTTTCTGTATTTTTGTAGGGACAGAGGAGAGAAGCATGCACATGGTGCTAAGTTGAGGCCAAGGGATGATTATAAGAATCACAAATCCATAAAGGATTATGTTATAGACTGATTGTGTCCTCTTCAAAATCCATATGGTGAATTTTGGATCCTAGATTGTGAATGTATTTGGAGATAGTGCCTTCAAAGGAGTTGAAAGTTAAAACAAAGGCTGTCTGTATAAGAAGGGGAAATTTCAGCACACAGAGAGACCCCAGGGATGTGGAGGTCAAGTGGAAAGACCATTGAAGACACAGGAGAAGGTGGCCATCTGCAAGCCAAGGAGAAAGACCTCAGAAGAAACCAGCCCTGCCACCACCTTGATCTTAGACTTTTAGCCTCCAGGATGGTAAGAATATAGATTTCTGTTGTTTAAATGATCGGCCTGTGGTATTTCATTATGGCAGCCCTGGAAAGCTAACATAAGGTACAAGGAGAACGGCATTTCATCCGACTGGGGGAGAAATAAACTCTTCAAACACCTGGATCCATGGAGACAGGCGACCTCCTCAGTGCTCAAAAGATTTTAACCACCTGGCTGATTGTGAGTCCCTGAGGCCAGAGGAGCCTTTGAGGCAGAGGTTGGTGATTTCACAGTACGTGTGTGCTCGTACATGTGTGTATGCATGCGTTTGCAAGGCAGGGCCTTACAGGACCAAATGCATGGAGACAGGAGAGCATGGGGTGGGTTTGGAGCCATGAGAATTTGAGCTTAGTAGCTATGCCCAGTGGATGACAGGATTAGGCTGCGGAGGCTGAATGTGGCTCTAATGAGTGGCCCTGGCTGGATAAGAGAGACGGGAGCCATCTTAACTCGGAAGTTACTCGAAGGGGAAGATGAGCCAATGAGTGGTCGTTGTGGAGGTGACAGTGCACGTAGAGCCCATGTGTGAAATGCAGACAGGAAAAGTCACTGGAGGCTCCTGGGAATGTTGACAAGGAAGGAGCCTGCCGGCCACATAGGGCTTGGGAAACTCAGAGAAGATTGAGTCTGTGCAAAGAGCACCTGAGTTTGGGGGTCCCTTAGGAGGGAGTAAAATGGGGGAGATAAACTAATGGGAAGATTATCTGCTGACAGCCAGCTCCTAGGTCTCAGACACTCCACGCGGTCCTTTAAGCCCACGATTCCAGGTCCTTCGCACAAAAGCCCAGTGAGAAGGGAGCCATCACCCCTACTTGGCAGATGAAGAAACCGGTTCAGGGAGGAAGAGTCACAGCCCCCCAATCCCAGACTGAGCTCTGAGCCCAAATCTCCCTGACCCGTTCCTCCTCCCTGTAATTTTGTGAGGACTGACTGCCTGGCCAGATGGGCCGTCGGCCCAGTCCCGGCTGAGAAGACCCCATCCACCCTCTGGGCTGGAACACGTGACCACAGGAGTTCAGTTTTCACCCTGGCAGCTCTGAGTTCTTAAAGGCCACGGGACTATAATCAGAGGTTGAATGAGGGCATTTAGGTGCAGGGAACATGGGACTCGGAGACACAGGGGATGTGGCAGGCGTGCCGGGAGTTCTTCGAACTCCAGCAGACGCTGACCTTTCAGAACACAACTGACCAGTTAGGGCGCAATTCTAAGGCTCCAGGACCCTTCCAAGCAGAGACGCACAGTGAACTTCTGTGCACCACAGCCTCAACCAGGCCACATTAACCTTCCACCGCAGAAAGCCTGGTGGACGTGGTAACTGATTTCTATTTATCGAAAGCCCACTATAGAGCAGGTGCTCGGACACAGAACCTGCAGCTTAGAATAACAGAGGATCCCTGGCGGGATACTGACCTCAACTCAGCAGCAGGGCGAGAGGCAAGAGGGTCCCCCCCACCCCGAGGCCTGCAGGGTGGACAGAATGGGCAGCGTTTCTCATTTCCGCAGCCTTGCTGAGGGTGTCACGGAGCCACTGCTCCTAGTCCGCTCGCCTGGCGGGGTGGGGGGAGGGGCAGAACATCTGAGCCTCGCGCATCTTCGCTGCCACGGCCAAGCCTCTCGGGTAGTTTCTGCTTTTCTAGCAATTTCAAGCCTTCTCCCCAAGGGCTCAAGGGCTGCCTTTCTCTATTCTGAGAGGCGTTTGACTGAATTCAGCACAAAATCAAAGGCTGTTCTCCTTGGTTTTTCTCCTTCCTCTGCGAGGGAATTTTCTGTTTCATTAGAGCATATTTGAGCAATTGGTACCCTTCACCAGGAAGATTTCATGCTCATGACGATCCCACTGGGCCGCCCCTCCAGATAGCCCTTATTTTCCGAGCTAGTGGTTCACTGGGGGCGAATTCGAGGAAATTGATTAGCATGTAACCACATGTATGAAAGCTTCTGTCTCTCAAGTCAGCCGCCTCCTCTCTCTTGTCTAGATCTCAGCCCTGGTAACGTCCCTGGAGGCAGAGTCGAAAGCCTTGCTTCTATCCCTCCCTGTCACTCATGGGAAAGCCTCAGTGAGCCTGGAGCAGGCATGCAAGGAAAGGCCACAGCAGAAGTCGGGAACAAATGTGAGAGTGGAGCCCAGAGTGCCAAGGAAGGAGGGATACACCTGGGACCAAGGGGGGTGGCCAGAGAGAGCCGATGAACTCATCTGCTGAGAACGTGCTGCATGTCAGACTTTCCCTGGGTCTTTTAAGGTCAACACCACAGATGGGTCCTCCTAGAGCTTACGCCCTAGAGCTTCTGCCCTCACGTCTTCTGCTAGAAACCCTCTGAGGGCACCTGGGAACCCACAGAATGAAGATCCAAATCCCTTTTGATGCCATGGAAGACGTCCCAGGTCTGGCCCCTGCCTCCCCTGGACCCTCTACCTTCCCCACAGCTGGGCCACCCCTGACTGCATGCAGATCGTTGCCTGCAGTTCCGCAGACATCGCTTCCCACATCTGAGCTGCCACCTGTGCTGATCCCTTCCCCCAGACACCCTTCCTTCATCTGTCAGATAATACTTATTTGTTCTCTTCCAGGCCGGGGCAGGTGTCCTTTAAATTTGTACATCTTCCTGCCGCCGCCCCCCAAGTCCTATCCTAGACACAGTCCACTGCACAGCGTCCCTTGTCTCCTCTGCCGAGAGGTGAGCTCCTTGAGCACCGGGCCTGGGGCTTTCATCCTGAACACCCCACACTCCAGGCGGCACTGAAAATGTGTGTGTGAATGTCCAAGTCTGTTGGCAGATAGGCTGGTGGAATACCCCTGTCCAAAGTGAGCGCTCCTGGTCGCCAGTTACTTTTTGGTACCCAGGGAAGTGGCTGGAGCCCCTTGGCTGAAGCCAGGTGAGGCAGCCGAGGGCATTAGTGGATGCAGGCGTGGAAAGACCCACATCTCCAGCAAGTTCAACAATGAAAATCACTGGATGATGTGGCTTCTGAGCCTTTCGTGCCTGGCCATCTCAGAAGGAGGCAGAATGCTCCAGTCTAAGCTGGTCCATCTATCCCCCCTCCGTGGGAAGCTATCATTAATAATATAATGGCTCTGGAATGGCTGGCTTGGCCTTGCGCACTTGTCCCAGCTCCGGGTGCCCTGCCTCCCAGCATACGGCCTGGGATTCGCTCACTCACCAGCTCGTCCATCCATCCAACACATAACCTACTGAGCCCTTTGCTAGTGTCTGGCAATCCAGCGACAGTCGTACACAGCAGACTCCCAAGGAAGGAGAAAGCAGGCGGTCCACTCAGCACAGTGAGCACCGTGGGTGATTTAAACATAGAAGAGGGCTCCTCACCCGGCCAGGGATTCAAGGAAGGCCAGGTTCCCTCATCTTGTGGTGGGGGCCGTAGTGGTTCATTTCTGATATTCTATGGAATGCAAAGAAATTGGGGGGCCTCAAATGGGCTTGGCCAGCCCCAAGTGAGGCCTTCCCGGAACTAGGAGCTGCCTTGGTGAAACAGGTCATGTATCCCTCTCAACAGCCCCAGCCAGGCCCTTTCTCCCTTGGTTGCTGAGGCAGCTGCCAGCCTGTCTAGCCTCCTGCTGGGGACCCATGGCCTTTCTTGGAGGGGTCCTTCCTTACACTCACAGTCTGGGCATTGCCGGATGGCCTTGTTTCTGTCTCGTTCCAAACATGGCCAAGGACTGGCTTATCTCTGAAGAGTACTGTTCCCTTGGCCACAGTTAAGGCTGCTTTTCACTTTGACACCATCACCTGCCGCCCTTTGCGGCACACACCCGTGCCTGCCTTTCCTGTTCATCCTGCCGTTTAGACCAAGGATCTCATTTGCAGTAGTAAATCAGGTCTTCAGCTTTCTCCCCGCTGGCCCCTGCCCAAGTAAAATCCCTCCCACTGGCCTTGGCCGCACGTGAAAAGTGCAAGGGTGACCGCTTCTCCTCCTGAACATCAGTTGGTGCCAGTTGGACTTTTGAGTCAAGTAAACTCCCCCCTGACCCACCCCCAGCACTCCCCTACCTACATGTGGGTGGTTCAGCCTCCTCTTTTCCCTCAGCTGGTCCTCAAGGGCAGGGAGCTGCGTTTTCCCTTTCTCTTGCCTTCCTTCCGAGTTGAGTTCAAACCAGCAGACATCCTGGGAGTACAGTAAACGTCACCTGATGCCGGAGGTCAGATGAACTTGGAGACCTGAAATCAGACATCATGGTAAATTTTCCATAAATTTTCCCTACCAGAGAGGGGTCTAACTTGTCCTTACTGGGATGGGCTGGGGATAAATTGGGAATAAGCTGTGTGCCTGGTGGCTGATGCCTGTGGCATCAGAGAGAGTGTGTATTGATCAGAGTTCTCCAGGTAAACAGAATCGATAGGAGATGGATGGATGGATGAGTGGATGGATAGATAGATAGATAGATAGATAGATAGATAGATAGACAGACAAGATAATAAGGAATTGGCTCACACAGTTGTAGAGGTTGACAAGTCCTCACTCTGCAGTTGACAAACTGGAGACCCAGGAAAGCAACAAGTGTAGTTCCAGCCCAAAGGCCAGCAGGCTCAAGACCTGGAAGGCCATACTTCGGTTTGAGTCAGAAAGCAGGAAAAACTGACATCCCAGCTCAAAAGCAATCAGAAAGGAAAAGCCCCCCTCTTACTCAACCTTTTATTCTATTCAGGCCCTCAACTGATTATATGAGGCCCACTCACAGTGGTGGGGATGCGGGGAGGCCTGAGAGGGCGCAATCTGCTTTCCTCCTTCTGCTGATTCAAATGCTAATCACATTCAGAAACACCCTCGCAGACACATTTAGAATAGTGCCTGACCAAATATCTGAGCACTCTTGGCCCAGTCAAATCAACACGTAAAATTAACTGTCATGGAGGCGCCTTCTGGGTGTCTCAGTTCGTTGAGTATCGGACTCTTGACTTCAGCTCAGATCATGATCTTAGGGGTTCATGAGTTTAAGCCCTGCACAGGCTCTGCACTGACAATGCAGAACCTGCTTGCGTTTCCATCTCCCTCTCTCTCTACCCCTCACCCCTTGCTCTGTGTCTCTCTCTCAAAAAATAAACTAAAAATTTTTTTAATTAATAAAAAAAAATTAACCATCCTAAGGAGAATCTTGTACCAAACTTCTTTGTATTAATCTCACCACCATGCAGAGCTGTTCAACATCTGATGAGGGAAGCGTAGCAGAGACCCATACTGTCAACTGGACACTTTCTCTCTGTGAGAACTTGGGCATTTGTGCAACCTTCTGTGACTGAGTTGCCTCCTCAGGGAGAGGGAGTTATTAATAAAGTGATGCTGTGTTGTGGACATTGAAAGACAGTGGCCATGTGAAACACTGAGCACTTAGTTTAGTGCATAATCAATATTCAAAAATTGAGTTATTATCATTGACTTTATTAGAAACCTCTCTCCCTGCCCTGGGCTCCAGACTATGGTCTATGGAGAAAAGTGCACGGGGCTGGGATCCAGAGAGACCAAAGCTCTCTCTAACCTGTACAGCTGCACATTTAGAGCAAATCACTTGTGCCTCGTGTCCCTCATCTCTACATGGGGATTATGTGACCTCACTAGATGGATTTGAGGATTAGAGACAATGTCCATACAGTGCTCAGACCATGCAAGCCACCCAACTTCTGGTTCTTTCTCCACCCATAAATGGCAGAGACCACATCTATCTTTCATTAGCATCCCCAGGGAACACCCAGCACTTAGTAAGCACTCAGAAGATAAGTTGGATTCAGTGGCTTTGCATGATGAAGAAACATGACTCTAATTATCCCCAGAAACCATTCCTGGAGACTGGGCCCGATAGGCACTGCACACCACATCATAGCCACAAAGTCTCTGGGCAGGCAGCCAGTGCCGCAAGCAATGGTATAGTTCTTGTTAGCACCCAGTCTTTGTGAGCTGACGGAAAACAAGATGGATGGCCGGAAGAAGGGCAAGGCTGTCTCTCAACTCTAGACGGCTGGAGGTGGACACACAGAATCAGTTGTATTTGGGAGTGAGTCAGAACAAAGTGCCAGAACATTCCAGACCCTTGAGCTGAACTGTTTCTTGCCCTGTTGGAGAATGGGTGATGGTACCATCTCTCTGTGTGCTAGGTTTACTGAGCCCTGAGCCAGCACCCCAATGACCAGTGGCCTTCCTTATGTCAACCTGGTGTTTCCTTCTGTAAAGTTCCTGAATCTCCTCATGTCCGCGAGAGACAGGCCAGATAAAGGCAAATGCTCCCATTTTCCAGAAGAGGAAACTGAGGCTCAGAGAATACAGGGATTTGCCAAAGGCCACACAGCTAGTAAGCGGCAGCTTTTCCCGTTCTCATGTTGGTGTTTTTCTCCATGAAGACAAAGCTGGAGTCCTTCCAGAGCCTCCCTGGTGGCTGGGCAGGAAGAAAGTGCAGCCCGCAGCTGTGTTCCAGGCTGGCAGACATCCCCAAGCAGCTGGATGTGGACCGCTGCTTGCAGGACTCACTGAATCTAAGCCTCTGTGACAGGAGCCATGCCTCTGACTCCCCAGTCAGCATGACTTGTCAGGACACATGTCTGTTCTCCAAGTCGTGTCTTCCTGACACTCGTCAGCATGCGCCCTTGGCTCTCCTTCCTCCTCCCCTCCTCTTCTTCTTTCTCCATTATCTACCCCTTCTCTTCCTTCTTCCTCCACAATCTCTTTTCTCCATCAGACTGCAGCACAAAGCTCTACATTTTAATGGACTCGCCTTGGTGTAAGGTCACTGATACTCTTCAAATTCATTCAAGGGATTCTTGTTCTCAGTCCTGTTTTAAGTCAGGGGTTCTGAAGCCGATGACATCAACAGGACTGGCTCTGGAAACAGAGAGTACTTGACATTATATTATGGTTTTGTTTAGTTTTTTGTGGTTATGTTTTTATGTGAATTGGAGATGGAGAGCATATTATTCATCAAATTCTCAAAATAGTGTACATCTGAAAAGGCCAAGACCTTTATCAAAGCCTTATTCATGCTTACTTAACACACCGTGATCACAAAAGGGTGTGATGTGGCTTTCTGGTCCATAGCAAAGTAGCAGCAACTAACAAGGAAGTGCACAGGAGGGTCCAGACCCAAGCAAGCTGACGTCTGTGAGACGTGACAATGAAGAGAGCTGGGTTTGTTTGTTTGTTTGTTTGTTTGGGTTATTTTTCCCACTTATTTGGTTCAAGATGAGTGACACCTTCCCATTATGGAGAAGTAACATTAAGAAGACTCCACTTTTGCACTTGATCATGTTGCCTGGGGCAAGTGACTGACTTCATTCTTGTAGAAATATCATACATACATAGAAACATAGAGCAATGCCCAGTGAGAAGGAATGGGGTACACTGAAGTTGGTGAGAATGTAGAGTGGGAAGAGTGGGAAGAACTCTGGGCACAGTGCAGCTGGGCTTGCCTCTGGCATCCAGGGATCTATCTTTGGGCTGAGCCAATGGCTGGAGAGCTTAGGAGCCATGGGTCTACTTAGAGCCCAGCTCTAGGGCTGATAGCCTGTTGGGATCATTTTTGCATTGTCATATCCAGTCCTGTCCACACAAGAAGCCATTAGATGACCATTAGGTGATACCAACACGTTGGGCAGGTGGATTTATTGATTGAAAGTCTCATGCTCCCGTGGAAGAAGTCAGGCTTCGAAGTTGTAAGGCTTAGGTTCAAATCTTGGCAGCATGACTCATTGGTTGTACAGTTTGGGACAAGTTTCTTCACTCTGTGACATTCTCTTTCCTTGAACATAAACTAGGGATGAAAACATTCACCTTATCATTTGATTATAATAATTTAATGAGATAGTATGCTAAAAAGGACTCAACCTGAGGCTTGATGTGTGAATTCCCTTCCTCTCCCATGAAGATCTTTTTATCCAAAGGCTTTAGGAGCCCTCAGCTTTCTGAAGAACATTTGAAGTAAGAGGGGAACATCTGGGCATAAAGAAAACAGTTGGTACAAACTCAAGTATTAAACCCTACTCAGAATTTTAATGGTTCTCATTTCATGCAAATGTCTAACTAGCTTGATTATTTAGGTTTTCAGTCTCTTTTTGATTAGAAGTCGAATTAAAATTGGATCAATTAAGAGAGAAAATATTATATTCAGGCATAAGATTGTCAAGAATAGCCATTGAACAAAAACTTTAAAAGCTTAACCCTACACATAGACTTAGAAAAGGGACAGCAGACCAGTTCGCTAGGGCTGCCGTAACAGAGCACCGTAAGCTGAGAATCCTGACAGATATGTGAGGTCTCACGGTTCTGGAGTCCAGAATCAAGGTGTCGGGAGGGCTGGTTGCTTCTGAGGGCCTTGAGGGAGGATCTGTTCTGTATCCCTCTCCTGGCTTCTGGTGGTAAGTTAGCAATCTTGGGTATTCCTTGGTGTAGGATCATATGCATCATATGCTGCTCATCTTCATCTTGATCTCCACGTGGTGTTCTCCCTGGGTGCATGTCTGTTTCTACATCCCTCCCTTTTTATAAGGACACCAGTCTGATTAGATTTGGGGCTCATCCAGCATGGCCTCATCTTTGATTTATTTATTTTTTTAAATTTATGTTTTATTTATTTTTGAGAGAGAGAGAGAATGATCAGGGGAGAGACAGAGAGAGAGGGAGACACCGAATCCAAAAACAGGCTCCAGGCTTTGAGCTGTCAGCACAGAGCCTGACACAGGGCTCGAACCCACAAACTGTGAGATCATGACCTGAGCTGAAGTCGGATGCTTAAACGACTGAGCCACCCAGGTGCCCTGGCCTCATCTTAACTAAGGACATCTACAACGGCCCTTTTTCCAAATAAGGTCACATTCTGAGACATGGGGTTCAAAATATGAATGGAGGGGACCACACACTCAACCGTAGCAGACGGAATCTGGAGTTACTTAGTCCGAGGGCAAGCAAGTAGCATGTACTTCCTGAAAGAGTTATTATATTGGGTCCCCCCCAACAATAAATGGTGGTCAGAGCGACAATCTTATTGAGAAGAGACCATTTTTTCCAACATCTATACACTTTAGGACATTTTCTATTTATTTATTTATTTTTTAATTTTTATGTGTTTTATTTATTTTTAAGAGACGGAGAGACAGCATGAGCAGGGAAGGGTCAGAGAGAAAGGAAGACAGAATCCGAAGCAGGCTCCAGGCTCTGAGCTAGCTGTCAGTACAGAGCCCGATGCAGGGCTCGAACCCATGAACCATGAGATTATATAACCTGAGCTGAAGCCGGACGCTTAACCAACTGAGCCACCCAGGCGCCCAACATTTTCTATTTAAAAAATTATTCATGTAAAAAAAAAAGCTAGGTGTTTAAAGCTCACTTATATGGACCCACTGCTCACCAGCACACGAGGGCCAGCACAGGCGTGGCCAGCAAGCCTCTTCTCCGAGACATGCCCAGTGGCGGTGGACAGAGCCTATAACGGCATGGGCTCAGCTTTGTGTTTTAACCTCAAGCTTTAGGTGCGCGCAGACACTGTGTACCTAAGATCCTGAGTTCCACGGGGTCTCTGCCTAGCTGACGACTGGCAGGCACTTAGACAGGAAACCTGGAAAGCTCTTCTGCCAGATATAGGCCACCTGAACTAACCGGGGAAGCAGACCAGGGTCCAATCAGATGCTCAGAGGTGGATTCCACAACACGGCTGGCTTTCGGGAATCACCGCTCTCTAGGGAGTATGTTAACACTGCCAGCTGTGAATCGTTTACCCTGTGCGGCAAGATGTGACAGATAGCGTCTGCTGCCCGCGTCACCTGACTAGGCTTTCACATATGGGTCAGAGTGGCAGGCAGAGCATGTGGAGAAGCAGAACGCTTGGGTCTGAGCCCCGACTTCCCACTTCCCAGCAGGGTGAACCTGGCCAGTGCCGTAACCTCTCTAAGCGCCAGTGTTTAATCTGCAAACCACTGGAGACTTCCACACGGGGTGATGATACATCTGAAATGGGTCAGTGTCAAAGTGCCTTCAACACCTTAAGGCATGAAACGGAGGTACTACATAGTGTGTGTCCCACCCAGATTTCTTTAAGGGGTTGGTGCACCCTTTCCCCAGATGTTGCAGAGTTGACTGCTAACAGCTGATGCTTGCGTCCTTTTCGGGAGATGGCCCTTGGCTGCTGGGAGACGCTTTGCCCAGAAACGTAGGGCCTGGAACGTATGGCCACACTCCACGGGAGTGACCCATGGCCAGGGATTTCTCATGTGGGATGTAACCACTTAGCCTTCCTGCCTCTGCCTGGACAGCCTCTGTGGTGCAGTGAGGGTTCCAGAGCTCCCCGTGGGAGCCGGTTGAGACTGCACCCCTCCTAAGCCACGCTTTTGTCTAGCGTCTCCACCCTCCTTCGCGCTGCACATTTCTCACTCCCTTACCGAGTTTCCCCGAGGACATTCCCTCCTTAAATGACTTGCACAAGGATCCCCAGCTCAGACTCCGCTACTGTGGAGCGTGACGTAAGCCTCTTGCTTTGCAAGTCTGTGGCTGATGTCCCCATTTTGCATTATTTTCTCTTTCAGGGATGACGCCATGCCTGATTTGACCCCGAGATCTTTGCGCTTACTGGCCTCTCTGCCCTGAGTGCTCTTCCCGCCGACCGTCAGCTGGCTGCCTCCTTCTTGTCATTCAGATCCCAGCTTAAATGTCACCTGTGTAGAGAAGCCTTCCTAACCGCTCGATGCCAAGTGGCCATTTAAATTCCTTGCATTGCTCTCCGCTCGCTCTTCTTGTGCGTCGTATCGCCTCCTCTCTCTCCTTCCCTGCTGGCAAGTGAGTGTCTCTCTTCATCCCTGCACAGCACATTTGGGCCGAGCAGTCTCCGAGGGCCCTCCCCGCTTTGGTGGTCCACTTTCTAGGCGTTGGGATCAAATACAAAGCAGTTAACACGCCAATAAAAACAGCACGCTGATGAAAGCGTGACAGCTCCGTGGCCACCCGGCAGCGTGACCTGCACAGACTGCTTCCCTCTGGGGGTCTGTGTCCTCACCTGGGACGCCTTCTTATTATTTTGGGGAGTACACCAGGCTTCGTCTCCTAGCCATCAGCTCTGTGTTCCTCGAACCTCGTCCCCTGAAGTCACAGATGCTGGGAGGAATTCTGTTTCTCCCTGTCATCCACAGGCACACAGAATACACGAGTCGAAGGTGCCAAGGCAGGCACCGAGACTCTCAAGTAACTATAATGACAGCATATGGCATTCATTCATTCACTCACTCATTCATTCATTCCTGCATCCGCACACATATTTATTCAGCAAATTCTTAGCCAGCGCCTTTTCCCTAGACTCTGGAGACACAGCAGTAAACAAAAGCGCGTGCCTCAGCTACCTGCCGTCACAAAGATACGTCAGGGTGCCCTCAAGCACTGAAGAGAGAGCAACTAGCCCCCTCTGTCTAGATAGATCTTGGAAGCCTCTCCTGAGAAGAGAACATTTGGGCTGGGTTTTGAGGAATGCATAGGAGTTCCTCAGTCAAGGAAGGGGTGGTGAGGCATAGACGCACTTGTGCCAATGGCTTGTGGGAGGGAGGCAAGGGGGCAGGCCAGAGAGGGGCAGGCAAGGGAGCAGGCAGACTAGGACTAGACCATGAAGGCTCTGTGAACCCTGCCAGAGAGCTGCGGTTGATCTGGAAGGAAAGGGGGAGGCACCGAAGGGTTCTGAGCAAGCGAGACAGACATGATTCAAGGGGTTTTCGCAGGCTGGCAGCGTGGCTAAGTGTATTCGATTCCTATGGCAGCTGTAACAAATCACCACAAACTGGGTGACTTAAAACATCAGCAACGCATTCTCTCACAGTTGCAGAAGCTAGAAGCAAGTCCGAAATCAGGGGGTCTGCGAGGTGGTTCCTTCTGGAAGGCTCTGGAGGACAGTCTGCTCCGTGCCCCTCTCCTCACTTCTGGAGGTCCCGGGCAGCCCCAGGGGTCCCTCAGCTTGCAGACGCACCCCTCCGGTTCTGCCTCCCCCACCACGTGGCCCTCTCCTCATGTGTCTGCCACGTGTCTGTCTTCACAACGCATTCTCCTCCGTGTGTCCCTTCTTATAAGGACACCGGTACATTGAATTGGGGGCGCCCTACTCCAGGATGACCTCCTCTTAACTAATTACATCTGCAACTACCTTTCTTCCAAATCAGGTCATTTCTGAGGTGTTGGGGGTTAGGGCTTCAGATATTGGTGGGGGGGCGGGGAACACAATTCAGTCCACAATGCCAAGCAACGTGCCCAGGGGCACACAGCGAGCAGGAGTGTGTGCTGCAGGGGCAGAGGCAGGGCGGGCGAGGCAGACACCCCGTTTATAACTACCCCAGAACGGAGTGGATGAGGGGCTTGCGGACACGGGTGTGGCGCTGGGGAATTTCCATAGCACTTTACACGGGACTGAAGCCACCCGTCATCCATGACAGGGTATGGGGGAAATCGCTGATGGAGTTCCGGGAAACTAAATCCCACCCTCTGGTCACGCCTGGGGGCCATCGCCACCTCCCCCGTGGATCGCTCCTTCCCTCTGGTCATGCACGGAGCCACTGGGAACAGCCTGAAGAGCGTCTCTGCCCATTTGGGCTCTAAACCTTGCAAGATGCAGGCTGAAGAGGCCACGCCCACTCTGAGGACGCTCGCGGAGGAAAGCCACGCGCACTCGGACAGCGCCCACGTGGCCGCCGCATGTCCCGCGCTGTGTCTCCAGCAGGACACTGGCAAACAGCAGGGCCCCTCCGAGTCTCGGCCCTGCAACAGCTCCGGCATCCCGAAGACTCAGCTTCACAACCAGCTCGGCCCCCTTGAGAACATCACTTGCTCTCCAATCCAGGTTGCTTCTCCCTGAACGGAGAGGGTGCTGCTCTGACCTGCCTCTGGGGAGCTGGTGTGGAAAGGCCAGGAGGAAGACACAGCTCCGGATTAGGAAAGCTGGCCCACCCTTGGGGGCTGGGAGGCTCCCACACGGCTCCTGGAGATGGAGGAAGGCACCTGGGCCCTGTGAGCCGGATGCAAGAGATCCGAATGAATCTCACAGCCAAAGCTTCTGTCCGGCTGCTTGGAAGACGTGACTGAAATATCAGACACGTGAAAGTGTTCTGCACACCCAAAAGCACACCACACAATGCTTGCACTCACTGTGATGGTGAGCAGTGTTGTAGGTTAGTAAAACTGAGTACAAAAAGTTGAAAAATCACTAACTTGCTGTTTTGCCTTCTGTAAATCGCTTTGCAAATGTATCTCTCTGCTCACTGCTCGGACTAACTATGTAATGACTGCGATGTGGCCCTCTGTTGGAGTTATCAGAAGGTGCTGACCTCGCCTGTAAATTTGCCTGCTTTCTAAACACACAACTTAGATCGTAAATTGCACTCCCGCCCCCCTGTTTGAAGCTGACCAGACAAAGCATGTGTGAGAAGTCACGGAGTCACTGTCTCACAGAACCCGGAGGGCCTGACTGTGATTGGCCATTCCAAGACCCTCTTAAGACAAAGAATTTTAAAACTGATAGGGTCCCACCAGAACTACTGTCTGTCTGTAAAAATGTGACTGGGTGTCCTGAATGCTGTGACCTTTAACTGGGTAACTGAGTGATGATGTTTGCTGCCTTGCTGAAGTCCATAGAAGCTCACCGCTCCCTTTGTTCGGGCCACTCTCTGCTCCTTAACACCAGGGGGACCGGTTTTGGCCCGGCCATAAATAAAATCTTGCGTCGCTTCTGTTCGGTGTTGGTGGTCTTTGTCATCACCCTGTTACAAGCAGCGCTGAGGTTGAGCACCCAGGGAGGGTGCTGCCAAGCCCTCGGAGCACCCATGCCCAGCTCCTGGAAACAGCAGGCTTTGCATTTGTTGCACCCAAGGGCAATCCTGGAACTGGAAAGAAACATTAAACTGGCTTTGGAGGGGCATCCCCTTCCAATCTCCTCCTTCTTTCCCAGGGGCCTCTGGCGATGAAATGGCAACCGGCAAATTGTTCTAGCAGGAGGTGGCTCTGGAGGGAGGTGGTACTGCCTTAGGTTGAGCCCGCCTTTGACCTGGGAGGGAAGAGTTGGTTCAGAGCGCGAGTAATCTGTTACTCCGGCGGCTCCTGGTTCTGGGAAGCAGCGTCTCTCCAGCACTTTCCATGGCCAGGGGTCTGCACTGAAATTTCTCCTGGTGTCCCTGACGCTCTGCCTTTTTGAATGAGAGCGTCACAGAACAGGCTTTGCTTTGGGGTCCCTAGACAATTCCCCGAAGCTGCACACAGCCTGCACCCAAACGTTTGGTCTGGGACAACTTCCCGCAGACCCAACAACCCCGGGAGACTAACAGGGCAAAGTTAGGGACCTCCACTCTGCAGGAAGAATCTTCTATTCCACTTGGGAAAAGCTTCAGTTGCTGAGCAGGTTTCTCGGAGGAAAGATTTTCAAGTCTCTGCCCTCTAGTCAGGAGGTTTCCCTACTTCCCTCCCTCCTGCAGCAGGCGTGAGACCTAGACCCCCCACGATGCCCCCAGAGGGACGCTTCCTCCTTCCCACCTGGCCCTGCCACAAACCACAGAGCCCATGCGGAGGTCTTAGAGATATTTAGCGCCAGAATCAGAGGGGATCATTATAGATTCTTCTCTTTTTCTTTCACTGCTCCCAAGTTGGGGGAAGAAAATCTTTCATGCCTTTGAACCCCCACAGTTCTTGATTCTCCTGTTCACTCATGTATTCATTGATTCATTGATTCATTCATTCATTCATCTACTCCTTTATTCCATATGTTCAGCAAATATTTAATGAGCGCTTACTCAGGGCCAGGCATGCGCTAGACACCGAAGAACCAGCTATAAGCAAAATAGTGCAAAAGACCCGTCTCAAAGAGCTAACAGAGGATGAGCACCTTCCAAGTGCCGGGCACGAGGCAAACACCCGCCCCTGCCTCCTGTCAAGAAGATCTCAGTGATGAAGAGCGCGGCCTGGGGAACCCAACAGCCAGCTTTCAAACCCACACTCAGCTACGTAAATGCCAGTGAGCTCGGAGCACGGCTTATAACCTCTCAGAACCTGTTTTTCTCTAAAAACCGAGGACATTATCTTCCCTTAGAGTGTGATCATGACATCGAATGGAACGATGCATGAACAGGGCACCACAGAGCCATCATCAGCACACATAATCGCAACGATTATTTTAATTGCTACCGCTGTTCGTAACCATGAATTCTGTGAGAGAGCAGGATCATCTCCTTCCACCTGATTATCTGCGGGCATCAGTTCACAAACACCCATTGCCAGAGTTAAAGGAGCTCACAACAGAAAAGCGGGTGAAATAATACCAAAATACCTCGAGCGGGGGGCGCCTGGATGGCTCAGTTGGTTAAGCGTTCCACTTCAGATTTCATCTCAGATCATGATCTGTCAGTTCATGAGTTCGAACCCTGAGTTGGGCTCTGCAATGACGGCATGGAGCCTGCTTTGGATTCTCTCTCCCTCTCTCTCTGCCCCTCCCTTGCTCACATGCTCTCTTTCTTTCTCTTTTTCAAAATAAATTAAAAGTATCCGGGGCACCTGGGTGGCTCAGTAGGTTAAGCGACCAACTTTGACTCAGGTCATGATCTCACAGTTCGTGGGTTCAAGCCCCACATCAGACTCTGTGCTGACAGCTAAGATCCTGGAGCCTGCTTCGGATTTTGTGTCTCCCCCTCTGTCTGCCCCTCCCCTGCTCACGCTCTGTCTCTCAAAAATAAATAAATGTTAAAAAAAAATCAATCAGGCTCGCACCCACAAGACCCAGAGCTGTAGTGAATTGGGAGCCCACTCCTGAAGGGCTCACCTGCAGACTCACTCCTCAGGGCCCAGCACAGGAGCGGTGGGGAAAGCGCCAGGCTGTACGAGAAAGACATTCAACTACCAATCTCACAGTGTCTGCAGGGGAGCAGGGCATGCCAGGATTCTCCCCAGAGATGGAGGAACCGGTGGACGCCATGTTCGCACTCTCCCTCTGCACCGCCAAGCCATGGCCTCCTGGCTGCACCATCCCGTTAGCTCCCTCTTTGTGCAGCGCCAGCATCTTCCAGAGGGGAGCTTATATACATGTCCTGGGTTCCATTTCTGTTTCCGTTTTACTTCTGACACTCCAGTTTCTGCAACGGCAGCCCAGGGGACACCCCTGAGCATGTGGCTCCGGTGGCCGGCAGCTTGCATTCATTCCCGGCCTCCCAGGACCGTGAGCTGAGAGGCTGTTCATGGCAGGCCACCTCCTCCAGGGCCCCGCAGAGCCCACGCCCTGCAGCCCACACTCAGGCTTCCTGCGAAAGAGGCCAGCGTACTTGAGGAACTGCCTTCTGGGGGGACAGGCTCCAGGTTTGTCACACATGTAGCAGCCACTCCGGTGCTCTGGGGAGCCCGTGCCAGGGGACATCATCACAGTGCTCTCCCTCCTCCCCCGTGTGGCTCATCAGTCCCTCCCAGAAAAGAGCGTATACACGAATCTGGAGCCCTGCTTGCAGGCTGTGGGTTTGGAGGACAGTGTGCAATGTTGGGAAAAACAACAACAACAACAACAACAACTGGATGTCTGGGTTTGAAACCACTTCTGGCCATTTACAAGCTTTTTGAATTTTACCTCTGTCACTTAACCTCTCTGAGTCTTTGTTTGCTCTTTTGGGGAAAAATTAAAAGATATCAATTCAATTGTCTTCTCAGCCTCAGAACTGGATGACTTCCTGTATGTAAAAAGTTTCTGTCCTTAGTAGTCACTCAATAAATTCTTGTTAAATTACTTATTGAAACAGACAAGAAACCTTACCTCATCCAGGTACCTATCTGAAAGGGCATGAGTTTGGAGTTGGATTAATCTACGTGTATCTCATATCTGTCACTTATTAACTATATCCATCAGGACGATTTAAATGGTGTTGAACTGCGTTGAAAAATTAAAAAATTGAGTATCTGACAATACAGGAAGTCTGGACGGAAAGCAGGCTCGAGAGGGGTGAGCTGGACCACTCAGCCTGTCATCAGAGACCCACCTTCTTCCGTCTCTCTGCTCAACACCGGCTCCACCCTGAGCAGGGGTCACTCATGCTCACCGCCAGAGGAAGGTGGGTCCGCACGCTGAGTGGCGCCATCGGCTCAGGAGACCCTCACCCCACACGAGCCGTGTGCCACCATGGAGGTTGGCACTGCCTGAAGTGCCGCATACCTCTGGCTTCGAGCTAACGGGGCTAAGCTCTGGTTCCAGAGACATGGGGCCCCTTCCCCCGAGACACGTGGGGACAGAGGGCAGCCTGAGTAAAACTGTGGCTCTACTAAGAAGGGGGAAGGTGGACACGAGGCTGAGTGGGTGCCCAAAAGTGTAGCCAGCTGTCACCATAAACGGCTTTAATTTAACCTCCCCGAAACTCACCATCTTCATTTGTAACACAAAGCACGGATCGATCTTACAGTCTCTCATGGGGTGTTCGCAATGATTGCACGAGATGGTGTACATAAAACAATTTCCCCGGAACCTAAGACGTAGACGGTGGTGAATAAATTAACAGTTACTTTTAGAATTATTTAGTGTACTGAATTATAGCTCCCAGAGCACTTAGAGTTCCTAACTTTCTATGTGGGGAAACTGAGGCTCAGAGAAACAGAGTGTCTGCAGGCCGTGCAACTGGAAGAATGCATATGATGCCAAACCCCTGGGCCCCTGGCTCTTGGTGCCACCACCTGTGTCTTCCATCACCTCTTTCTTCCTCCTCTTCCTTTTGAGGGCCCCAGGAAGGATCCAAAAGGTGGGAGAGGGTGGCTGAAGGAAGCAAGGAAGTCATAAGCATGTCACTTCCTGCTTTGGTCCCCAGAAGCCCAGCGAAGCAGAGGCACCAGTGGCTTGGCTTAGCAGCTCTGAGCATCTTGGCCCCAGAAGTCCCAGGTCACCCAGACCTGCTTACTCAGACCAGCCTCCACGCCTTCGAGCGCCTGCCCAAGGAGGAAATCCACCACATAAGCATCTTGTGCTGCCTCCGTGTTCTGCTTGAGAAGTGGCCCTCAGGGAGCAAACTCCAATAAACCACCTTGGAAAGTGTGTGCTGGCAGCTGGGGGGGCGGGCTCTGCACGTCGAGAGGCCATGCTGATGCGGGGCGTCCTCTGTCCGTGAGCATCAACCCCGCGCTTGGGCAAGAGGGCGCTGAACTGGTCTAATTAAAGGTCCCTTCGGAGGGTCGCCTTCCTCTTTCAGGCCAAGCCTGCAATTTCAAGGATTCGCCATCTTCCTGACCCCTGTAACTCTTTCTGCTGTCCCGCGTGATCTTAGCTCCTTCCCAGGGTGGCGGCAGGAGTGGGTGGCAGCAAGCGCGAGGCAGGTGACTCATCTGATGGGCCCATGTCACCAGTGGATGCCTCAGAAGCGAAGCAAGAGGCAGGCTTTCCCTCTCCCGGCTCTGAGCTCCCTGCCTGCCCTCCGGGGTCTCTGTGTAGCGACCCCCCTACCCCTCTCACCTGCCTGCTGAAGTTGCAGGAGCAGACACTGAGACGCAAGCTTCTGTGTGCCCAGTACCAGCAACCCAACCTGGGGCCTCGTGCAGGTCTGACCCCCAACCTCAGGGAAAGGAACCAGTCAGGCCAGATCACCTTGTCACTAGTGAAGGGAAGTGCCCAGAAACCCGGGACCACATGCTGGGGCAGAGGTCCCAGGAAGTCATCATGCACCTATGTGGCCCTGTGAGTCATCCCCCCGCCCTCCGTATGATGGGACGTGTCCTGCGTGAGGCTGGCTGGGGACACACACGTGCAAACACTCTGCTCCCCGCCCCAGGAGCGCGCGACCAACAGGGCGTCATCCAACATTCAGTCATTCAGCAAACACGCCGGGAGCGTCTCCTCTGTGCTGAGGACGGACCGGGGGAGGCCATGAGCGGCAGGTTAGAGCACACGCTGGTGCTGGTCACGGCTCTGCTCTGCCGTGAGAGCCTGCGGTTTTGCCTCCGTAAAGTGAAGGTAGTACCACCACCTGCAGGGGTCCCCGGGCGGCTCAGTCAGCTGAGCTCCTGACTTCCGCTCAGGTCATGGTCTCATGGTTCATGGGTTTGAGCCCCACATCAGGCTCTATGCCGGAAGCACGGAGCCCGCTTCAGATCCCCTGGCTCCCTCTTACTCTGCCCCTCCCCCGCTCGCTCTCTCCCTCTTTCAGAAATAAATAAACCTTAAAAATTATTTTGAGAAATAAAAGAAACTGGTGCTGGAGGTGGAGGCGGGGTTGGTTGCTTGAACCCCCGCTCTGTCCCTTCCCCTCTCCAAGATTCCCGCCGGGGGTGGGGGGAGTTTGCACACAGAACACTGAGTCCAAGGAGGCAAATATTAGCTTTATGACTTTAGAAGGCACAGGGCCACTCGGCAAACTTTGGGAGAAGGTGGTTCAGTCCCTGGGCGGGAGGAAATTCTCACTGGGAGCCCGGAGACAGAGGGCCTGTGAAGCAGCCTTCCGAGCCCCCGGGCCTGGTTACCCCCCGAGATGTTGGGACCAGGAGCTCCTGGAGCAGGAAAGCCGGTGTTCTCATTCAAGAGCAGACCGTGTGGCCTTGGACAAGTTACCTGGCCTCTTGAACCTCAGCTTCCTCATCACCAAAAAGAAGACGGTCACGGGGGCCTGGCCGTGGGGCTGTGGAGACAAAAGCATGCCTGCCGATGCCACCAACGGTGGCTTAGTCAGTTCGATCCTCCTCCCTCCTCAGAGACGAGGTCTGACCACAGACTCCTTGGCCTCAGGCTCTCCTTCTGTCCAGTCCAGGGCCGTCCACCTCTCCTGCCCTGTCCGGGCTCTGACCCTGCTCTTTCTGCTTCTGCCCCCAGCAGGCTTATACCCAGGGCCTTTCATCTTCTAAATTGGCCGTGAACATGGCCCGCTGGCTCCCCGGAGCGGGCGCACCCACCAAATAAAAAATGTGGAGGAGACTGGGCTGCAGCTCTCATCCTCCCTGGCATCAAGTGCATTTAGCAAGCGCATTGGGTTACGTTCACAGCCTTAATCATCGAGTGAGGGTGGAAACACAGCAAGCAAGGGCTTCGGTAGATAGGCTGCGGGGTGGGGGGCAGAGGGCTAAGAACTGTGCCATTTGCTGTGTATATACGTGCTTGGGCACCTCACTCAAGTGTCTGTGTCTCAGTGTGCCCATCTGGGAAATGGGACACCACCCCTACTCTGCTGGGTGGACAGGAAGCCTTCACCACATGCTTGCTAAATCTTCAAGAACCCTCAGCCTCCAGCAAGATCCCTTTGTCCTGACAGTGACTGCTCCAGCTCTTGGGGTCCTGGAAAGGTTGGGGAAGCAGGAAACTTGTGTTTGGGCCCCACTCCCTGGGCTGCAATCTCTGCCTTCAGATTGGGCTTCGTCTCATCCCTGCTTTTCCCTGTAGGGCGGCCTCCAAGGCCTCTCCCGGGGCAGCATTCTCCCCGCCCCGCCCCTGCCCCAGCAGAGGTGCCTCTGTACCACCTTTGGCTGGTCCTCTAGTCCTCGTACTGAGAAGACGTGGGGATGGCCTCTCCGTCCCCTCTCCAGGGAGCTCCTCCCTCCTCGTCCCCTCTCCAGGGAGCGCCCCCCTCCTCGTCCCCTCTCCAGGGAGCGCCCCCCTCCCCGTCCCGTCTCCAGGGAGCACCCCACTCCCCAACGTGCCTGGCAGGTGGCCCTTGCTTCCCTCTACCACCCCTTGGCCATCAACCATGGTCAGTCAGCAAATGTACCCTGTCTGTGGTCACTCAAATGTCCCCCCTCAAATTCCAGCCAGGGACGTTGCTCATAATGCCACACTCCCTTTGCCTGAGGCCTTTTGGGCTAAGACCATGGGGAGTTAGGTCCCAGTCATCGCCGGGGGTGCCTGCCCCCCCGCCCCCCACTGTAAGCCATCAGCTCGCACTGTGGTCCCTGCTCTAACCCTCTCCCACCTCCTCTGACCAGCCCCGAACTTCTCCTCTGGGAGCCGCACCTCCCATTTCTGGTCCAAGGACGAACGAGAAACACCACGGGCACACTCCGGTTTGGGCTGTTGGATGGAAGACACTTTTCTGAGGTTTGAGGACAATGTAAAGGGATGATTCCACAAGGTCATGTATGTATCAGTGTCCGGTCTCGCTGCTGCCCAAGTCCCCTGGCCTTGCCTCCACCTGGAGGGAAGAACGGCTGTAAGGACGGCGTGGATGTCTCCTGGGAATAGCCCGCCCTGCGCCGGGTTGCTGTATCCATCCCATGGCCACTGGGTAAGGATTCATCTGTCCCCTTCAGAACTCTCCAGTCCTTCCGCTACATCTGCTAGGCAGCGGCCGGGTTCCCTGGGGAGCCATCTCAGAGATGTAGAAGCAGGGCGGGTGGCAGAAGTGGGCAGAGGGAGAGAGAAGGGCAGATGAGCCGGGACGCGGGGCCACAGAGCGCCCATCCTCCCTTGCCGGGCTCTCTGCCGCTGAGGCACCCCGGAAGGGGACAGCAGGGGCAGGCACACCCAACGTTGGGACAGCAAGGCTTTCCATGAAGGCGCTGGGCAGTGCACATCTCAGCCCACACTCCCCCTCCCCTCCCCCCCATCAGTCTTCAATGCGGTCCACGGAGTGCACACCATCTCCGTGCGAAATTCTGGGCTGGGATTGTTCAGGGCTGGTTCAAGAACACTTTGTGGGCGGGCATGGCCCAAAGGACTCTACAGAAGGAAGCGGGAATTTCAAAAAGTCACAGTGAACCACCAAGTTACCGCTGCCCATAGCCAAAGAGGAGGAAGATGCACAAAAGTTCTTTGCGTTTCGCTGTTCCCCGGGCAGAGCGGCCCACCAGCGCTTAGCAGTTACATGATGACACGCAGCCTACTGCTCCTTAATTACACAGTTTCATTAAGTGCCCCTTTCGCCCTCACCAGTTTGGTCTTGCGATCCAGTGCCACCAAGGACTCTGGGTTGGAACAAAACACTGCGCACTACTGAAACGCACGTTTCACTGACGGGATTCCCAGCCCCTGGCCCCGGTGTATTCCCAGCTTCAAAAACCTCAATGTTCTCAGCTCAGACACATGCCTACTACCCCTACGTTCAGAGAGATTACACTCCTCCCGGCCTTCCTTCTCCAGTGTGTCTGCTATACTGGAAACAAAAGAACCATTTCAGAATGCAATAAACGTGACATGCAAATTAGTGCAAATAACATGTGCGTAATCGTTTCAGAGAAAGAAAACTGCTCAGAATACCAATGCCAAGCAGGGAGGTTTGAGCCGGGACCAGTCTTCCCAGGCAGCCCCCGTTCTAGTTTGGCCCAAGGGTGGGTGAAGGGAAACCCCTAATGCAGAGACTTGAGATTTCCCCCCCAAAGATCCTCCAAGAAAAGTCTGGTGTACAGATTTATTTTATGCAACTAGGGTGGGATCCCCCCTTACCAAGGGCGCCTAAGTCTCCTGCCGTCCAAGGTTATGGCGGCTGATCCCCAGCTACCTTCCACCACTATGCTTTATGTGTTCATAATGTTTGTCTCATTCAGTCCTGCGTGGAAAATGCAGATCTCCTGTGTTTTACAGACGAGAAAGCTGAGTCTCTAAGCCTTCAGATGGAACGGAGGTTCAATCTCAAAGAGCTCTGACCAGAATGCCTTATCCTTTTGCGCCAAGTTGGGCTTTGTCGTGTGTTATCTGCTCCTCCCTACCCCCAGGTTTAGAGCAGGAAATAGAGTGGAGTGGGAGGGGACGGAACTCAGAGTTTAGACAGCACAGACTCACTTAGCGGCCCTGGGGAGACCTTACGTCTCTAGAGTAACATCTTCCTCCTGAAGATGAGGAGGTGGGTTCATTGTGTTGTGACCCTCTCCTGCTCACGACTTCCCAAGAGCTGGCAGGATAGAGTTTAAGTCCCTCCCCAGCCTTGCTTGTCCCCGTCTCCCACGCCTCCCCAACACGCATTAACTGCCATAGACACCACACAGGGGCCCCATGCTCTTGATGCCCCAGTGCCTTTGCGTGTGCTGTTGCTTCTGTGAGGGGCCTCCCAGCTTTTCTAAAGGAAGCTCTTCTTTACCCTCAGAGCCCAGCCTCCAATGTCCCTTCGTCTGCAGCTTTCCCTGTCCCCCCTCTGTCCCCAAGGCAGATTTAAGAGAACTCCACCAGCTTCATGTATGTTAAGAAACCGATTCACAGCCCCCCCTCTCCCTCAGCCCTCTGAAATGTTGGATCACTTGGCTTTTCTCCATGACCCCTTAGAGAAAAGGGACTGCATCTGGGTCACCTTGACATTCCCAACTCCAAGCACGGCACCTGGCACATAGTAGGTGACTGCGGGCTGGTGACAGAACGGATGCCTTTCCAAGGTGAACCTTATCTCTGGCATCCTGAAACGGTATGAATTCAACTGTGCTCCCAACAGGACAGAAAATGCTAAAAGGCGAGATAATGTACCTTTCCCATCTATCTCTGTCTCCCGGTGTCATTAACTTTCACTTCCACACTCTAGCTCCTGTCGGCTGACGAGCTGCTGGGAGACCTGAAATGCATGTCGGCCACGGCCGGGGTTCCCTCCTGCACCTCCAAGCCCCAGTTAGCCGGTGTTGGAACATGGGAGGGACTGGTGCCTTTCTGGGTAAAAAGATGATTTTAATTTGGAGCCTGTGCCCCTAAATGTCCACCCTGTTGATCACAACTTTAACGCCCAAAGATGAAGGAACTTTCTGTTACGTGGACATGTCCTGGGGGAAAATATCAGAGCCATCATCTAGCCTTTGGAAGTATTTTGCCTCATCTTCACCCATCTGCTTATTTATTCATCGGTTCATTCACTGAAGACTTGCTATAAACGGGGTATAAATCATTTAAAATTCATCCCTGGAAATAAGCAACTGTTTACTTCCTATACCTACAGTTAGTAAGAGCAAATACGACATCGTTCTTATCTACCCAGTAAGTAAAGAACTTTACTTGTGTATGTTAATCTGTTTGACCCTCACAATAACCCCACCAGATGGGCATCCTTTTGTATCATCTTTATTTTGCAGATGTGAAGACTGAGGCCCGGGAAGAGCTTTAACTTGCCAGGCGGTACCTGTGGCAGGTGGCAGAGCAGGGATCAGACCATGACATAGTCCTAACACCTACCCTGGATGCTAAGACGGGAAGGGACCCTCGAGGTCAGTCATCTCCCAGGCGATCTGGCAGAGTGCAAGGAGCATCAGGAGGTGAGACAAACTCTTCATTTCTCACTCAAAGCTATGGCTCGGGCCAGATACTGAGCTCTTTGGGTCACTTTTTTAAAATGTCAGTATTATTATTATTTCAATATTTATTTATTTTGGCGAGAGCACAAGGAGGGGAGGGGCAGAGAGAGGGGAACAGAGGATCTGAAGCGGACTCTGCGGTGACCAGCTTGATAGCCTTGAGCCGGGTGTGGGGCTTGAACTCACTAACCATGAGATCTTGACCTGAGCTGAAGTCGGATGCTCCATCGACTGAGCCACCCGGGTGTCCCCCCAAATGTTGGTATTATTGAAGCAGAGTTGACATTCAATGTTATATTGGTTTCAGTTTTACAACATAGTGACTCAACAGTCCTAAACATTATGCTGTGCTCACCACAGTAACTGTACCTACCATCTGTCACCCACCACGGTATTATAATATTATTGACTAGATTTCCTGTGCTGTGCTCTTTATCGCCATGACTTACTCATTTTATAACCGGAAGTTTGTACCTCTTAATCCCCGTCACTTATTTTGCCCATCCCCCCATCCCCTCAATGTTTCCATTTGTTTTGTTTTTTAGATCCCACATCTCAGGGAAATTATATGGTGTTTGTCTCTCTGACTGATTGATTTCACTGAGCTAATACTCTCTAGGTCCAGTTGTCACAAATAGCAAGATCTCATTCTTTTTTATGGCTTTTTAAAAAATGTTTATTTATTTTTGAGAGTCAGGGGCACAAACGGGGGGACAGATAGAGAGAGAGGGAGACCAGGGACATGAAGCAGGATCTGTGCTTATAGCAGAGAGTCCGATACTGGGCTTGATCTCACAAACTGCAATCTGAGCTGATCTGAGATGCTTAACTGACTGAGCCACCCAGGTGCCCCTCAGTCTTTTTTATGGTTTTTTTATGGAACATTTTCCATGGCATATATATACCATGTCTTCTTTACCACTCACCTGTCAGCGGACACTTGGGCTGCTTCCGTATCTTGGTGATTATAAATAATACCGCAATGAACATAGGGCACATATATCTTTTCAAATTAGTGTCTTCGTTTTCTCTGGGTAAACAGCCAGTAGTGCAATTAGTGGAGCATATAGTAATTCTATTCTTAATGTTTTGAGGAACCTCCTGCTGTTTTCCACAGTGGTCACACCGGTTCGCCTTCCCACCCACAGTGCACGAAGGCTCCCCTTTCTCCACATCCTCACCAACCCTTGTTATTTCTTGTCTTCTTGATGCTGGCCGTTCTGACAGGTGTGAAGGGAGACCTCCCTGCAGTTTTGACTTGTACCTCCCTGCTGATGAGTGACTTTGAGCACCTCTTTGCGTGTCTGTCAGCCATCTGGACGTCTTCTCTGGAAACATGCATCTCAGGTCCTCTGCTCATTTTTAATGACTTATTTGTGGTGTTAGCGTTGAGTTGTATGTTATTTATATATTTTGGATATTAGTCCCTTATTGAATGTATCGTTTTCAAATCTCTTCTCCCGTTCTAAGTTGTCTTTTCATCTTGTTGATGGTTTTCTTCACTGCGCAGAAGTTTTTTATTCTAGTGTAGTTCCAAGAGTTTATTTTTGCTTTTGTTTCCTTTGCCTCAGGAGACACATCCAGAAATATGTTACTAAGACGGATGTCCAAGAGATTGCTGCCTATGTTTTCTTTTAGAAATTTTATGGTTTCGAGTCCAACATTTAGGCCTTTAATCTATTTTGAGTCTATTTTTGTGCGTGGTGTAAGAAAGCTGTTTAGTTTCATTCTTCTGCGTGTGCCTGTCCAGTGTTCCCAACACCACTTATTTATTATTTATTATTTATTTATTTATTTATTTATTTATTTAAATGTTTCCCAAGCAGGCTCCTCACAGTCAGTGGGGTGCCCAACGTGGAGATCATGAGATCATGACCTGAGCTGAAATCAAGAGTTGGACGCTTAACCAACTGAACCACCCAGGTGCCACCAACATCGTTTATTGAAAAGACTGTCTTTTCCCCATTGTACATTCTAAACTTTTAAAAATGAATCCACCAATATTAAAAAGAGGAAGTTGGATTAGGGTATGACTAATGAGGGGCACCTGAGTGGCTCAGTTGGCGGGGTATCCGACTCTTGAATTTGGCTCAGGTTGTGATCCCAGGGTGGCGGGACTGGACCCCGTGTCAGGCTTCAAGCTAAGTGTGGATCTTGCTTAAGATTCTCTCTGCCTTTCTCGCTCTCGCTCTCTCTCACTTTCAAGAAAAAAAAAAGAAAGAAAAGAAAAGGATATGACTAATGAAACCAGAAGGGCTCTCCAGCTTCAACCATTCCGCAAATTAGATATTTTCTCCCCGAATTATTATCTGCGGTATCAAGGTGACTGAGGTTTAATGGCTGAAATCAACACCAACAGAGGACAAGCTGTGCCCCAGGCAGGCTGTGCTGAGGACCTGAAATTCGGTTTCTGTGATTGTAACGAAGATGTTGTCTATTGCTTGAGCTCCCAATTAAAGCATTTTCAGGTGGCCATGATGGACAGGAGCCCTGAAGCTGACCCTGCCACAGCTGCACATGCTAGATTTCACACCATTTTCCCCCACCCTAACCCCCCCCCTCCGCTGGCCCCCACAACTGACTCTCACACCGATCTGACCAATCTGACCTCATCTTGACTCGAGTGCATCCCCAAAAATACTATTTCCAAATAAGGTCACATTCAGAGGCACCAGTAATTAGGACCTGAACACTTCTTTTTGGAGACACAGTTCAACTCACAGCACCAATCTTAACTGAACTGAGGGACAGGAAGAAGTTTTACTGCAACAGACGAGTTCTGGGCTGGCAAGGAGTCCAGCCATTTCATCTTTCTATTAGAGCTCTTGTTGTAACAAAGCAGGTTCAGGAGCCGTCAGAATCAGAGGACTTGGGGGTGGGGGATGCCTGGGTGCCTCAGTCAGTTAAGCGTTTGACTCTTGGCTTCAGTTCAGGTCATGATCTCACAGCTCCTGGGTTCGAGCCCTGAATTGGGCTCAGCACTGACAGTATGGAGCCTGCTTGGGATTCTCTCTCTCCCTCTGCCCTCTCCTCTCTCTCTCTCTCAAAAATAAATAAGTAAATATTAAAAAAAGAAGAATTGGAGGGCGGGAGGTTTTTGAAAAATCTTGCAGTTCAGGTGTTGAGCGTGAATCGAGGTGTTCAGGGGTACAGCACAGCAGTGAGGCACCAATACCGCAAAGGGCAGCCTTGGAGCAATTATATTTTGCCTCGGAGTTTGTTTAGGAGGAAATGTCATAGTTGTACTTAAGGTTAGAAGTGATATCCTAGCTGGCTAGTTTGAAATAAAACAGGGCTCATCATTTTAGCTCAAGTGCCAAAGCCAACCTGATTGTTTAAGCGCATTTTAAATGGCACGAGATAAAGGTCAAATACTTTGTAACTCTCTAGCTTCTGCCAAATGGGGTTGGAAAAATTCATAATTCTGTAGCATGGCAGCAGAGGCAGAGATGGCTCCAGCCACCTCCCCTCTGCCTCCATCCTCTGCCGATTCGCTCTATCCTCCATGGGCCACCTCCCACTCCCTGACTGCAGTGGATTGAATCTTTGTGTTCTCCTGAATCCATGTGTTGAAACTCAAATCTCATTGTGATGGTATTGGAGGGGCAGGGGCATCAGAAGCATTAACCTTAAAAATAAAACTGCTAGTTATATCGCCACCAACAACAAAAAAAATGGGTTTATTTGGGCATAACAAAGAATTACAATCCGGTACACACAAGCTGTCGCAAAACCTTACACAAGTCTAACAAAGGAGAGAAACATTACTTACTGGAGAAAGAGGGAGTAGAGACGAATTGTTTAGAATAAAAGTCCATTAGGGTAAAGCAAGGGCTCAGGGCAGTGGGGTGCCTCACTGGCAGTCCATTTCTTGGATGAAATGCAATGTACGTCTTTCCCTGTTGGGGGCTGTCGCTGATGATTCTTTACCTGCTGACAGTTCTTCTGTTCCCTTCTGTAACTGACAGTTCTTCCTGTAATTGACATCAAGTGGTCCTCCTTCTAGCATCCCAAGTTCGCCCTAGTGAGGTTCCCCTTTATTAATTTGCACAGGAGGTACTTAGGTCATGAGGTTGGAGGCCCCCTGATGGGATCAGTATTTTGTTTTTTTAAGAGGCCAGAGAGATCTTTCCCTTCTTTTCACCACATGACGACTCAATAAGAAGTCTGCAACTTCATCTTCATCTCAGACCTGCAGCCTCCAGGACTGAGAGATACGTTTCCATTGTTTTAAGCCACCCAGGCTATGGTATGTTGCTATGGCAACCCCAGCTGCCTGCCACACCACGCAAGGCACCCATCCTTCAAGGAGGGCCAAGCCCAACCAGTGTTGTTTCAGGGAAAAGCTGTTCGGTTATTCCCAGCAGAATCTGGACACCCGTGGTCCCGGGAGCCCAGTTACAATCATTCAGGTATCCTTGAGCGGCGGGCACACAGCAGACACCACCCCACTGGTACAAGAGCAGCCCAGAACCTTCCCCACCTCCTCCTGGTAGAGCTGGAGAGTGAATAAGACCCGAAAGGGTTTTCAGCCCTCAAGGTTAGAAAGAGACCGTAAGAAAAATCATCGACTTGGGCTGTACCCGTAGCATGGAGTTTATTTAACACAGTTTACTAAGAAATTACTTCAGCAAATTCCATAGGACAGTTATTACATTGTATTTCCTCAATTGTAAGATCGCGTCTTTTCAAATGCTGACGGTCTGATATCGGGATGCCGCTTACAACAGATTTTTTTTAAAAAGAACTTGCCTTCTCCGAAAACATTGCCTCAGCTTGCAGAAGTGCTGTTACCTAATTTGAGTTATTCGACTTGGCAGCAAAACATAGACTTGGGTTTTATCTTAAATTGAATTCCTAATTGTCACTTGTGATGTCTTCAAAAAGATTGCATTCTGGTGCAGTTTTAAAACCAAATTTAAAAGGTTGGAGTTGCAGGGGGTAAATTGACTAAGACCAGAGCAAGTGTCTCTGGCAGGGAAGGGGGCCCCACACTACCTTGTTGTCTTGAAAAGCAGCAGCCAAGTGTGTAGGGCTCTGGTCAGGGAGAATGTAAGTCCACAGTCCAAACGGCTACTGGGGGTAGGGGGAGGGGTGTTCATAATTTCTGTTTAATTTCTTCCAGCTTTGTTGAGGGATAAATGACATAGAAAGTCACTGTACAAATTGAATGTATACAATTTGATGAGTTTGGATCTATGCATTCGCCCTGATGCTGATCCAGGTTATAAACACATCCGTCGCTTCCAAAAGTTCGTGTCCCTTCGCTTTTGGGCGTGTGGTAAGAACACTCAGCATGAGACCAGGCTCTTGACATGGTTTTAAGTGCACAGTACTGTGAGTCCAGGTACAGATGCTGGGCTGCACCGCAGGTTTCTAGAACATACTCGTCTTGCGTAACTGAGACTTTATACCCTCTAAACACCATATCCCCTAGTCTGGCCCCATGGCAACCACCATTCTAGTTTCTGCTTCTACAGATTTGACTAGGCAGGTCGTACAAGTCGGATCATGCGCAGTTGGCTTTCAGTGACTGGCTTATTTCACTCAACATGAAGTCCTCCAGCTCCATGGTGTCAAATGACAGGATTTGCTTCTCTTTAAAGGCTGGATAGTATTCCGCTGTGTGAGTACACCATATATTCTTGACCCATTTATCTGTCGACGGGCGTTGGGACAGGTTCCATATCTTGGCTGTTATAAATCGTTATTACAATAAACAGGAGGAATGTGGACATCTCTTCCAGACCCCGATTTCCATTCTTTTGGATATATACCCAGGAATGGGGTTGCTGGACCATGCGACCTTTCTATTTAAAATTTTTTGAGCACCTTCCACACTTTTTTCCATAATTTCCCACCCTTTTCCACTCCCACCAACAGAGTACAAGGGATCCCATTTCTTCACATCATCGCCACACTTACTTTTATTTATTTGGGTTTTTTTCCCATAACAACCATCCTAACAGATGTGAGGTGATTTTGTAGGTTTGATTTGCATTTCCCTGAGGATTAGTGATGTTGAACATCTTTTCATTGACCCGTTGGCTTTTGTGTGTCATCTAAGGAGAAATGCCTATATCGGGCTAAGTTTTTGTCTTGTTGTGGGATGCGTGTAAAATGATGACACAAGTCAAGCCTTACACTCAACTGGTGGCAAGTGAGGCTGATGCAATCTCTTAGAACAGATCAGTGCACGCTTAACCTGGATTCCTGTGACTGATCCAGGCTCACCAGGGAAAGGGCTTAGGATTCGTGAGCTGACTTCTATGAGAAGTGTTCTGTCTTCCAGCAACAGGAATTCAATGAAAGGAAAAGCCAAACTGCTGACTTAAACCAAATAGGAAATTCAGACAGAGCCTCACTGTTCTTCAAGACACCTTGAATGTGCTCTCATTCTTAGAACATGAACAGGCCAGATAAACTATGGGAAACATCATGTCTCCATGACACAGTGCGTCTATGCCAATGACCCAAGTGAAACTTTGGACTCTGACTTGGGTAGGAGGCCTGGGCATAACTTTCACCTAGTTGTAAAACTAGAGAACATAGTACAAACAGGTAAACAGATGTATTTTAGTTTACTTTATTATTTATTTATTTATTTATTTTCTTAATGTTTTATTTTATTTTTGAAAGACCAAGAGACAGCGTGAGAAGGAGAGGGTCAGAGAGAGAGGGAGACACAGAACCCGAAGCAGGCTCCAGGCTCTGAGCTGTCAGCACAGAGCCCAACGCGGTGCTTGAACTCACGAACCACGTGATGGTGACCTGAGCCAAAGTCAGACACTTAACTGAATGAGCCCCCCAGGCGCCCCTAGGTTTACTTTATTGTGTGCATTTAACATAATGCTACTTTTTTCCTTCTAAAATAAAGCGATTCCTGGGGGTCTGGATGGCTCAGTCGGTAAAGTGCCCAGCTTTGGCTCAGGTCATGATCTCACAGTTCAGTGGTTCAAGACCCGTGTCGGGCTCTGTGCTAACATCTCAGAGCCTGGAGCTTGCTTCAGATTCTGTGTCCCCCTCTCCCTCTCTGCCCCTCCCACCCAAAATAAACAAAAAAGTGACACTCTTAAAAATAAATAAAATAAAGTAAAATAAAATAAAGCTGTTACTGAGTGGGTGGATACTTTGCAATTGTTGAGGCATAGAAGCAGAAACTACCAGTAATGATGGAGGGTGAGGGAGGGGAAGTGGGGAGTCAGTCAATGATGGGTATGAGGCTCAGATGTGCAAGATGACCAAGTTCTACAGATTGGCTGTGTGGTATCGTGCTTATAGTTGGCAATATATAGAGTGAACTTAAAAATTTGTTAGGGGTGGGGGCGCCTGGGCAGCTCAGTCGATTAAACCTCCGACTCTTGATTTCAGCTTAGGTCATAATATCACGTTGGTGAGTTTGAGTCCCCTGTTGGGCTCTGCACTGGCAATGGAGAGCCTACTTGGGATTTTCTCACTCTGCCACTCCCCTTCTCTCTCTCCCTGTCTCTCATAATAAATAAATAAACTTAAAAAAATGCGTTAAGTGGGTAGATCTCCCATTGTGCTCTTGCCACAGTGAATTAAAAAAATAGGGGGGCACGATGAACTTGTGGAGGTGATAGATGTTTAGTACCTTGATTGTAATGATGGCTTCACAGATATGTGCGTATGTCTCAACCTGTCAAGAGTTATAAATTAAATGTGTGCAATTTTTATATATCAATTATACATCAAGAAATCTGTTGAAACAAATTTTAATTATATTAAATTAAGATAAATACAAGTCTGTTGGGTCATATCCCTAAACAACTACCCCTCCTGGTTGTAAACTGGTGTGGTTCTTGACCCGAGGTGGCCAAGAATCTCTGGTCGTATTCCGATCCTCTTACTTTGTTCTCACTATGTGTCAAACCCTGTCAGTGTCTCACACTGATACTCAGTCCACACCACTTACATTGGAAATGACGCCTTGTATTGTCCATGTTTATCACTTAGGGATTTGCATTTGGGTGATGCAGTGGAAAACCCAAATAACAGTAACATAAACAATATGGGTTATTATTCTCACAAAAGATACATTCAGAAAGGGGGTGGTTGGTATTTGGTTCAGGGTCAGTGACGCTGTTGATACTCAACCTTTTTTACATGCTTACAATGTGGCTCCAGCAGCTCCAGCCATCACATCTGTGTTCCAGGAAGAAGCAGGATAGAAGAAGAAAAAAGACACAATTTGCTCCCTTTGAGGAGCTTTTCTGGAACCTAATCACACATTTTGCTTACGTCTCATAGGCTAGAACTGTATGAAAGAGAGTCTGCAAAATTCAGGATTTTTTCTTTTTTATTTATTTTTGAGAGACAGAGCACAAACAGGGCAGTGAGAGAGGGAGACACAGAATCTGAAACAGGCTCCAGGCTCTGAGCTGTCAGCACAGAAGCCAATGCGGGGCTTGAACCAATGAACTGCAAGATCATGACCTGAGCTGAAGTCAGCCACTTAACCGACTGAGCCACCCAGGCACCCCGGGATTATTTTTAATCTGAGCTCCATTTTGTATTCCCTAAATCACTGATTTTTAAAGATTTCAGAGAAAGTAGATATCAGTGAGCAGGTCCTATGACACTACAGAGAAGGCTTCCTTCTCTACATCTGTAATTGCTCAGAAAAGGTCAGAATTCTATAGTCTACAGCTCTAGCTGTTCCCTTCCCTAGTCTGATACTACACAGCTCCACTTAGTGAGAAAGACACAAGGTAGTTCACTTTCCCCACTTGCAGACTTTCCTACACAGCGCACTTCGTTGCGATGCAGGGACAGTTGGCCTACAGTTGGTTTGGCAGGAAGGGCACCTTCAAAAGTGCTCTGGCTGAAAAAAATCGCGTCTTCCTTGCACAGAAATTAATGACTAACACGTCCTTCCTGGGTTGCGTTATCAAATATAACGCAATTCAGCCTCTCCGGTTTGGCTGTCCTTGGGATCCACCAGCCCCTCTGCCAAAACAGAAGCCTTCCCATTTGATCATTAGTGCTCCCCTCATGTTTACAATGGCGGAGTGCTCGCCTTTGGGCTTCACCGTCTCCTCTTACGGGCTCCTTTGTCCCTGTTGCTCGGGATTTCTTTCTGCCTTGTGTGATACTTTGCACACACCTACCCACCCACGAGATCATGGGTTCCCTGGAGACAGTGATCTTGGTCTCTCATCCCAACATCCCTTCTGTAGGCATCTTGTGGGTCCTCAGTAACACTAGTGGAATAAAATTGAACCTCCTATGTAGTAGAACCTTATCTAAGGATGTTGAGGGGTGTCGGAAGCCTCTCCTCTTGCCATCTCCCAGGGTCTGTTGTTTCTGCCCATCACCATGGTTAGTAGAGCGACACCGAGAGAACAATGAGCACAGGAAACGGAGCCGTAAACACGGTATCTTCCATACATTGGATCTAATTCTAACCTGGTTAGAGAAGGAGCTGGTCCTCATGGCCTTGAGGTCATTGGGCCAAGGGCACACAGCGATCAGTCAGCATCTCTGGTGTCGGAAGGCAGAGTAGATTCCAAGGCCATGTTTGATCGAAGCCAGGATGGTGCATCCTGGATGTCAGTGGGCTAGGTGTTGGCTTACGGAGTGTTGTGGCTGTCACAGAAGAAACAAAGATGCTCACTGGGGACCCGGGAAATAATGGTAGCTTGGAAACAGAGGGTTCACCTTTGTTGAAATGCACCCCTTAGCTATAACCTCACACTATTTTCCAGAAGGAAATCTCTTGGATGCTATAAAATTTTACACAAAGATTTTCATTTGTCTCCAAAGCCTAGCAAATAAATATCACGGTCTTATTTGAGAGACTGACCCCGTGTGTCATGTGGCTGGTGGACACACACAACTGAGGATGGCTGGTATATTTCACAGGCGCCAGGGGTCAAGATCTGGACTGTGCACATCCCGGTGGGATTATGGGAAAAGCACACAGTAAAAATATAGAAATGCCTTCCAGCCCCAGCAGCGCTAAGAATTTCCTTTGTAGTCCTGGGCAATTGCAATCCTTCTGGGGACCTCAGGCCCCTCATTTGTAAAATGAATGCAGTCAGTTATGTGCTTTATCAAGTTCCTTCCATCTCCAAGACATTCCATATTTTATGGCTTATACTGTTATGACACTTGCTGACTTTCCACTTTTGTTGCGTAAACAATGCATAATCTTTTTTTTTTTTGAGAGAGAGAGAGAGAGGGAGAGAGACAGAGTGCATGTGAGTGAGAGAGGGGCAGAGGGAGAGAGAGACTCTTAAGCAGACTCCACGTCCAGCACAGAGCCCAATGCAGGGCTTAATCTCACACCCATGAGATCATGAACTGAGCTGATATCAGGAGTCAGATGCTTAATGGAAGGACCCACTTGAGCGCCCCAGGATGTATATTCTAAATTGAGCTCATGGAAGAGAAATTTCTCTTCCTTTAAAAGACATCTCTCCCAACCCTTACACCAGCTTGCTTTCTGTTTTGCCTGGAGAAGCACAATGAGACTCTGTGGAGCGTCCCACGGTCCCTGGCGTACTTTCCCATGCTCGGTTTAAGGCAGACTCCTTCATGGCTTATTTCTAGACCAAAGGCATTGAACTAGAGCCTGTCCCTGAGACCGAGATCCACTCCCTGGAGAATCAGGGCTCCCAGAGTCTACGGGACACCCTTCATAGGAGAAGGGGAAATCTGCGTGGTAATAACCATGGTGAATGCCCAGCACTTTATGACTCAGAAAGTATGTTCCCTCCAACGCCTCTACCCACTTGCTGCCCTCAAAAGATCTCATGGGATAACTGTGGGTCTGCCGGGCCAAAGAACTGTCTGTGGACATAGTGCTGTAAGAGGCAGAGTTTGGCTAGACCAGTGCTGGGACTCCAACTCTCCGGTTTTGTCCCTCACACCAAACTGCCAGTGATACAGGAAAACTGATAATGCCCCCACGCCGCCATCCTTCTTCAGTGAGCAACATATGGAGAGAAAGCACAAAAGAATTTCTTCTTTGAGCCTAGCCCATCCAGAACCCCTGGGTGTAGGCTGCCCAGATGGGGATTCTGGGCACCACTATGTAGGTGACTGACCCAGACCTGGGCTGCCCACTCACCCACGTGACAGCAGAGTTAGGGCAGAGCGGAGCCTGGGAGGGGACCGGGCTGAGAGACTAGAGACACGTGGCTTCTGGTTCTGCTCACCAGCAACTCACAGTGTGAGCTCCAGGGAGCTTCTCCCCTCTCCTGCCTCCGTCTCATCTGTAAACAATGGGTTTGCAGCACACACTGGCCGCACTCCTCTCGGCTCTGACGCACCACAGACTGTGATCTAATCATCAGTCAGCCCTCGCTGGGCAGAGTGAACCTGGCCTTCATCTCTGGGCTTTGTTTTCCTCCACACCGAACACAGACTGCAGTCACGGCACCTGCTTCCCACCCCCTTTCAGTTTTCCATCCACTTGCTCAGAACACAACTTGCCCATTTTTTATTTGCTACTTTAGAGGCCAGTAACAGAAAACCCCAGTCAACCTATTTTTTAAAAAAATTTCTATGGGGTGCCTGAGTGGCTCAGTCGGTTAAAGGGCCGACTTCAGCTCATGTCATGATCTCACAGTTTGTGGGTTCGAGCCCCACGTCAGGCTCTGTGCTGACAGCTCAGAGCCTGGAGCCTGCTTCTGATTCTGTGTGTGTCTCTCTTTTCTCAAAAATAAATAAACATTAAAAAAAATAAGTAAAGTTTCTATTTAAATTCTGGGTAGGTAACATACAGTTGTACTAGCCTGAGTTTTCTAGAGAAACAACCTATAGGAAAGGAGATCTATTTCTACTTACATTTATGACTATATTTTGGATTAGATTAGATTTACTATCAGAAATTGGTTCCCATGGTGATGGAAGCTGAGATGTCCAAGGTGCGCAGTTGGCGAAACTAGAGACCCAGGAGAGCCAGGCTGTGTCCAAAGCCAAAGGCAGGGAAGGACTGGCGACCCTTCTCGAAGACCCTTCTCCCAGTCAGGCTATGGGTGAGGCCCACCCACAGTGGGGAAGGCCACCCACTTTGTTCACTCCGCTGATTCAAATGCTGATCTCAATACACCCAGAAATCGTGTTTGACCACGCATCCGGGCCCAGCGAAATGGACATATGAAATTAACCATCATGAACATGTAATCGGCTGGACCGTTTGCACAGTCTAGCAGCTCAGGGGACACAAGCAGGACCCTGTGGGTCCACAGCTCCGGGTTCCACTTGCTTGGGGTGCCTGTCCTTCCCAGGATGGTTTTTCCTTCCTGGCCTCATGATGGCCTGGCTCTCTCGGGGCTGCAGCCTCCCTGCTCTGTCCCAGAGCTGAAGTGTGACAGGAAATCAACTCTTTTCATATCTGAATGGATCAACCTACATCATGTGCTCATCCCCAAACCAACTAGCGGCCTAGGGGATGGATTATGCTAATGATTTGGGGCCCAAACTCTCCACCTTAGAGCTGGAGCTGAGCCTTCCTTACCGAGGCAGGAGCTATGCCAAGGAGAGAGGTAGTTAGGCAAAAATCAGCTGCAGGTGCCAACGGGAGGGACTGATTCTGAACACCAAGTCTTCAGTCCAGTGGTTCAGCCAGCGTGCACCTTGGGTGCCATTAGGTCTTGACGGTGGCTGAAACAAATCACCACAACCTTGAGGGCTTAAAACCACACATCTTTATTGTCTTTTTAAAAGTTTATTTTAAAAAAATATTCAGTGAGATCATGACCTGAGCTGAAATCAAGAGGCAGATGCCTATCTGACGGCGCCACCGAGGCGCCCCGGATGTTTATTCTTTACAGCTGCGTAGGCCGCAGGTCTGCAGCCGGTTCGGCTGGGCGAAAACCGAAGTGTCAGCACGACGGCACTCTTTCAGAGGGCTCCACAGGGAAGATCCGTTTCTCGGCCTTTCCCAGCTTCTAGAGCTGCGTTCATTCCTTGGCTTGTGGGTCTCCCATCTTCAAAGCTGGCAGCAAGGCGTCTTCAAATCTCTCCCTGCTTCTGTGGTCCTTTCTCCCCCTCCTCCTTCCTCCTCCTTCTTCCTACCCCTTTTTCCTCCTCCTCCTCCTCTCCCTTCCTCTTCCCACCTCTCCCTCCTCCTTCCCCTCCCCTCCTCCTCCTCCCCCTTCTTCCTCCTCCTCTTCTTTCTTCCCAG